>JAQZBX010074849.1:0-14692 GCA_029593785.1 Cabassous unicinctus
TTATCATGCTTTTCACAGTCTTTAGCTGTGATTGTGGTCACATAGACAGGCCTAGAACTGCTTCTTGAAACAGTTGCTTGCCTGCAGTGCCAAAAACAGTCCTTTATGCTCACAGGAGCTCCGTAAATGGTTTAGTACCTTGAATGGAGTTGAAGGACTTATTCTGGGAGGAGGCAAAGTAAAAGGCAAGCTTTCACTCTGAGTCCATTCAGAATAATTTGCCAGAGAGGTAAAATGGGGGCAAGGAAATGGATTGGGCATTCCAAGCCATTTTCAAAAGAGCTCAGCTAAATACCATTTGTCAGTCTCAACCATAAACCCAAACACTAAAAATTTGGGTACAGCCACTTTCGTGGTATGTGGTGACCTTGGACAAATTACCTTCTTTTTCAGTGACTCGGTTCCTGCAACTGTAAACGACATGTGGGAAAAAGACACCAAATATGAGCCATGGACTATAGATAGCAGTAATATTATGATGATGTTTTTACATCAATTGTCACAAATGTCACAATAATATAAGGTGTTGGTGATGGGGCTATGTATGGGAATCCTGTATGATATGCATGATTATTTTGTAAACTCATAACTTCTCAAATAAAAAAATATCACATGTTTACTGTGGGGGTACACTGAGATAATACATGTAAAACACTGAGCACATTCCCCGACACATGGTAACTCCCCAATAAATGTTCTGTCTTATTATTTTTATTCTCACAATACTTTGAGATTCATGATATCCCCATTTTACAGGCACAGTAAACCTTTCATTCTATTTAGTGCAACCTTTCATTCTATTATTGCAGCAAGCTTTTGGGAGAGGGACCATTATCATCCCCACCATAAAAGAGGAAACAGGCTGTGTTCGGGTCACCCATCTGGTTAAGTACTGGAACTGGGATTCGGATTTAGCTCTGATGAACTCACAAGGCTTCATTCTTTCGACTATGACAAGCTGCCTGTAAGGAATGATTGCCACTTGACAATTTCACTCAGCCTTCTTAAAATACTTCTGTTCTTCAAACGAAATACCTCCCTTCAGTTCTAAATCTGTAATACTTGGGGAATTAGAGCCTCACTCCATGTAATCCTGCAGTGAGTTCTCGGCACAGCACAACAAAAACCTCAGACACAGGGTTCTTTGCATTTCAGTGGCGGCGGCTGGTCTTGGCGCCATCTATGAGGTGATTTGCGATTCTTCTGGATGAAGGATGCTTGTAAATGTAAGTCAGAGTCTCTGCACAAGACATATTTGTTGCCATTACTGAATATATTTGTTCATTTTACTTCCTCCAAATAATTGGAAAGCATATGTAACACGTATTATAGGGTGAATACATTTCCAGTGCTGAACTGGCATTTTACAAACATTTAGTTATTAATAAGTGAATTTTAAGTATTGTTCCCTGACAGAGGTAGATGTTGGCAGAATAAAAATTGTTGAATGTAACTTTTAAAGGAATTCAAATGTGAATGGATAGGGCCAAAGCAAAACCTTCTGTTTGGAAATTGGACTCTTGCCAGCTCTTGAGTTCTGAGGGAGATCTGAGACCTGGGGGGAAAAATAGCCAAGTTATAAAATATGATTTCCCTTTTCTTTCACTTTGTTCCTTGAAATATAGCATTCCCATGTATTCTGTTAACGTTTGATCATATCAAAGTTAACTCAGGTATATCTTCCAAAAGGCTCAAAACATTTTGCTGAATAACCTAGAGGGGCCATTTACACTTTCTTGTGAATAAACTTCAGATCTTTTAGAGGTGATTTCTAAGTCTTTGTTATTTTCAGCATCTGTAACAATCCTTCACAAAATTTTCACAAATCTGTGGCAAAATGAATAAAAATAAGGGAATAATGCAGCTCTTGCATGAAGCTAAATTCATTCCAGTTACAAGTTCCCAGACTCTATTTTGAGACTCTGTCTTTGCAAAATTTTCTCTGTTGAAATTTCCCTTTTCTTACGACATAGTGATGAAAGTAGCCTCAAGGTTTTGCTTGTTTGTGTACTTGGCAAGATCTGATGTTATAACTTCATTTCTGTTTGCTAATTTTTTGTTTGTTTTTAATTTTAATTTGCTTGCCTGGGTAATGCAAGTCTGAGAATCACTGATGTGGTAGAAAGGACACTGGATTTGGGATCAGAAGCCCTTGGGCTCCCAGACAATTGCTGACTGTCTTAGTTTGCCAGAGCTGCTCTAACAAACATCACAGACTGTTTGGCTTAAATCACTGGAATCAGGCTTTCTCTGAACTCTGTAGGGTTCTGGTGGTGGTTTCCCAGTAATCCATAACTTATTCTCTGCCTCAGTTACATGGCCATAGCTTTCTCTTTCCCTGTAGGTCTCCTCTGTCTGCTCCTCTCCAAATTTGCTCTGCTCCTAAGGACACCAGTCATATCATATTGGACTAAGGACCACTGTCATTCAGTTTGGCCTCACCTTAGCTAAATGCATCTTTAAAGATCCTATTTACAAATGGGTTCACATCAAACAGGTATGGGTGTTAATAAGTGAACAGGTTTTTGGGGATACATGATTCAGTCTGTAACATTGGTCCTCTTAGAATCTCAATTTCTCCATTGGTAATATGAAGGCAATAGAGTTTGAGAGAATTAAATGAGATCATATATGCAAAATGTCTACTTGCAGTAGTGTTTAATAAATACAGGCATGCCTCAGATATATTGAAGGTTTGATTCCAGACCACTGCATTAAAGCAAATACCACAATAAAGTGAGTCATATGAAATGTTTGGTTTCCCAGAGCATCTAAAAGCTGTGTTTATACTATACTATAGTCTATTAAGTGTGCAATAGCATTATGTCTAAACAAACAAAATACATATCTTAATTAAAAAAAACTTCATTGCTGAAAAATGCTAACCATCATCTGAACCTTCAGCAAGTCATAATCTTTTTTGCTGGTGGATGTTTTTGCCTCGATGTTGATGGCTGATCAGAGCGGTGGTTGTTAATGATTGGGTAGCTGTGGCAACTTCTTAAAATAAGACAACAATGAAGTTTGTTGCATCAATTGATTCTTCCTTTCAGAAAAGATTTCTATGTAGAATTCAGTGCTGTTTGATACCATTTTGCCCACAGTAGAATGTTTTTCAAAATGGGAGTCAATCCTTTCAAGCCCTGCCACTGCTTTATCAACCAAGTTTATGTAATATTCGAAATCTTTTGTGGTCATTTCAACAATGTTCTGAGCATCTTCACCAGGAATAGATGCCATCTTAAGAAACCATTCTCTTTTCTCATTCATAGGAAGCAACTATTCATCCATTAAAGTTTTATCATGAGATTAGAGCAATTCAGTCACATCTCCAGGCTCCACTTCTAACTTTAATTCTCTAGCTATTTCTATCACATCTGAAGTTGCTTCCTCCATTGAAATCTTGAACCAGTCAAAGTCATCCATGAGGGTTGGAATCAACTTCTTCCAAACTCCTGTTTATGTTGGTATTTTGACCTCTTCCCATGAATTATGAATGTTCTTAATGGCATCTAGAATGGTGAATTCTTTCCAGAAGGTTTTCAATTGACTTTGCCCAATCCATCAGCAGAATCACTGCAGCTATAGCTTTAGGAAGACTCTTCCTTTCTCTTCACACTTAGAGGCAATTGTAGGGTTATTAATTGGCATAATTTCAAAATTGTTGTGTTTCAGAGAATAGGGAGGCCCAAGAAGAGGGAGAGAGATGGGGAATTGCTGGTTGGTGGAGCAGTCAGATCACACACATAATTTCTCAATTAAGTTTGCTGTCCTATGTGGGTGCAGTTTGTGGCACTTCAAAACAATTACAATAGCAACATCAAAGATCACTGGTCACAGATCACCATAACAGGTGCAATAATGATGAAAAAGTCTGAAATATTGTGAGAATTACAAAAATGTGACAGAGACATGAAGTAAGTGTATGCTGTTGGAAAAATGGCCCCAGGGGACTTACTGGACATGAGGTTGCCACAAAACTTCCATTTGTAAAAAATGCATTATCTGTGAAATGCAATAAAGTAAAGCACAAGAAAATGAAGTATACCTGTAATAACGTCTCCTCTTTAATAGTCCCTCTAGAAGCAGACTTCATGAAGGAAAGAATAAGAGTATGAATATTTTGCACAGATGAGATTTGGAGGAGGAGTAGGTCAAGGGGACAAGAGCCACAATAGAGTGATGGGAGCCCAAAGGCAGGTCATCTATTAGGTAAGCCTTTCTTTGTATACTGTGTAAGATTTTCTGATATTGAGGAAAGCCTTTGAGGATAGGAATATGTCTTGTTGCCTTTCATTCCCCAGCATTGGGCTCAGGGCCAGGCTCAGAGAAGCATTGTTAAAAGTTGTAGGACCTGGGAAGCAGGCTGATTTGGATATTTGCCTGCAGGAAGCTTACTGGGGAGTGCTCTCCACTCAGTAACTGTGGGGGAAGTAAAAGAGGTCTCTGCCAACAGTACAAGGAGTTTTGGAGTGGTCACAGCCCAGCAGAGGTGTCTTGAATGGGGGCAGGGCTTCCAGGTCGTTCCTTTCTTTGATCCATCATAGGATGTGCTCTGAGGCAGGGGAGGATCGTGACTTAGGAGAGGATGCTATCTTCAGCTGAGGGTAACTTCAGGAAGGGACATAGCTGTGAGCTCTCAGTTGCCACTACTTTGATCAGTGTGTGGGGCACATGCTTCAGTCGTGAAATGGGGGCAGTTGGTGGTACATCTCAGTGTTACTAAAGGTCCTCCATGATGCTTGTGGGATGAAGAAGTCTTCATGTTCTGACTATGGCCAATGCTGGGTCATAATTTTCCCCAAAGGGATTATAGTAACTAGGAAATGGATTCATCCTTCCACCTAATGATGTCTGTAGCCTCCACTGCAATGAAACACTCAGTCATGTAAGGCTACCTTCAGGTTAATCATGTCCAGAAGCTGACAAGGGGAGAGGGATCTGCACATGCTCAGGAAACATGTTTAATCTGAGGAGCCCTAGAAACCAGGTATTATTAATGGAGTTGGGTCTCAAGGTACACTAGAACTGTTCTTGGGCTTATTACTGCTTCTACCTTGTCAGCTTTAAGAGCTTGTTCAAGGAAATGTGATTTTAAAATAAACCAACAGTGCTAGCTATCTAGAAGGAAGGATGTACCAAAATATGAGAATAAGGAATCTTTATGTCACCATAGTGCTTAGAGTAAACACTAATGAGCAATTCCCTCAGGACAAGAGAAATGGGGCTGGATTCACATATATTTAGCTTGATGTTTGTTGGGACTACATGTTACCGTATTATCTTTGGATTTTGTCGAGGTCTTCAAAGGCAGGGAAAGAAACTTCTCCTATCTGTAATCTCTGCACTAAGCATAAGGGACAACACTGGGGAATCAATATGTGCTTTTTCTTGTCATCCATATTGGTCAGAGCTGGAGGCATATAAATTAGCCTATGTTATCCTCTTGTCTTCTTCCTGCAAGTTGTGGGTGTTAGCTATATACTTCTTCCATCAATAGAACAGTGGGAGAGAAGGAATCCATTATCTCTCTCATGCCAACAACTAGTTTTTGAGAGTTTGAATTACAAAATCTTTATTTCTGATCAAAAGCAGGAAGAAAACTGCTTGCTTTTTCCTGAACTCCACATGAGTACTCAGGGCTTGAAGTTGCAAAGGGTAACCATTGAATGGATATTGAAGGCATGATTAAAGACCTTCAACACTTGCAGGTTTTCATCTTTGGATTGCTCACGGTCAGTTAATGTCTATTAAGAAAGCCACACACTTAGTGCAGAAAGTCCTGAAATTCCAATCTTTCCCTTGCTTGCAAATCACACTATATAGCACCATGGGTTCATGGCAAGCACTTAGTTGGTGTTTGGTAAATATTTTTGGAATGGAATTCCATGCTGCTTAATAGAAACAGGTACTTGAAATGTATTCCTCATGTATTCTGTGAGGTCTTCACTGAAACTCCTTCTAGGAGAGGAGACCAAACTCTTTCATCAATCAGACCACTGAATTTGTCTACTTGGTGGTCTTCTCTCTTCTTCTATTTTCAATCCACCCTTCTCCTAAGCTGCCTAATCTACTAATACACAAATCAGATCATATCAGTTCCCTGCTTAAAACCCTCCATGGCTTCTCATTTTAATCAGAATAAAATCTAAGATCCTTGCCACGATCTCTGAAATCTTAGCTTACCATTTTAGCTCTCCCCTGTTGCCTTAGATTCAGTCATTCTTGACTTCTTCAAGCCTTGGGCTCATGGTCCCTCCACCTACAATGCTCTGGTCCTGGTCTTTTCAAGATGGCCTTACATATGGGAAGCATTCACCTCAGGCAAATGCCTCTAGTTTTAGGTAAAACTGAGTAACACGGGAACCCCATGTTCAAGGAGCTTTCATCAACAGTCTAAAGAGTTCAGAGCCATTCTAGCCAACCTTGAATGAACTGTAGCTCCTAATTTGATTCTAGAACTCAGACACTGATGTGTATTGTATAGACTTTTCCAGAATTGCGAGCCCTGTCGATCAGCCTGAGGCTGGACTCTCACTTATTGCCAAATGAATCTGTTCTAATTTATTGTGAGGTCCCGGATAGCAGAGACTATGCATTGCTCACTTGAACAATCGGCAGAGTATATGACACCTCTTCATAAGGTGCTCAACAAATGTTTTCTTGATGACTTAATGACTAGTAAGGATTGGATTCTGCTATCACATTTGTAATGTAGGCAACTTTCAAAGTCAGTCTGGGCTTGCTTTATAGGATTATTACAAAGATCAAGTGAGACATTGAACATCAAAGCCCCAAACACATGTCTGGTACATAGTAGGCTTTACAGATATCTTTATTTCTCTCCACCTCACTACATCCTTCCCTGGCTCAGTCCCTATTTCCTATTATAGATTTACCTATCATTGCAACCTTAATGCAAAGCATGAAGCCTACATTTTTTTCTTCTTTCTTTCTTCTTTTGCCAAATGCTTCCTTCCTTCTCAACTGTTTCTCCTCTAGATTTTTTCTGCTTCTTTCTGCTCTCCTTTTCTATTCTTTCCTTCTACTCAACATTCAACCCAACCTGCCTAAGCTTTCCTCCTCTGCCTTTCTTATGGTTTAACATGAGCCTGTAGCCCAGTGGAGCCCAGGCCTTCCAGTGGACACTGTGTTCTTTATTCCAATCTAAGCACCAGTTCTCAAACTGACTGTGGGAAAACATCTCTGCACAGGAATTTGTCTTCTGCTCCCTACAGAGACAAAAAGCCTTCCAAAGCTCATGCAACCCAAACACTGAAATATTAATAGGATAAAACAGCAATAGCAAGGGCCATGGCAGTTTGGGTATGAGACCAGCAGGTCTTCTGGAGCTCTCTTATATTTGGAACCCCTGGGAGGGCTGACATTCAGCCTGCTTCCACACAGAGATGCAGATGGCTGCTAAGCCTATTTCAGTGAGCATATGAGGAAGGGGGACATGGGCAGAATAAAGCCACAATTCCTATCCATGGCATCAAGATGCCAAGCTTTGAGGACAATTAAACATGGGTAAATTGAGAGAAGGCATGCAGGAAGACAGTTTGAGCCTTATTAAAATTCATTGAAAAAAGTCTTTTTTGGAAAAAAGAGGAAAATTTATTCTGGCTTATTTTTAAGATTTAAAAAAGAAACATCCCACAAGTTTGGCCTCTTCTAAATAGGGTCAGAAGGGGCATGCCTATGTAAAAATAAATCCAATCAGACTTGCCATGGTATGTCCCTTAAAAAAAAAAACCCCAATACATTTGTAATACTGCCAGGCTTCAAAAGAACAGATTGAAATACCCAAGCTTATAAATTCAAAATTTTCCATTGAAATGCTGTTTTAATTTCCTTCCCTGGAATACCCTGGGTAAGGGGTGGGGAGGGGAGGGCATTGTTACTGTCCTTAGATGCTTTCTTGCTATTGTTTTATTCCAAGTGGTGGGTTCTAATTGAAAGAGGTCCAAATGCTTAGGTAGATTTGATTAAAAATCAGTTGGGGGAAGCGGATGTGGCTCAAGCAGTTGGGCATGCGCATACCACATGGGAGGTCCCGGGCTCTGTTCCCTGTATTTCCTAAAGAAGACGAGCAAGACAGCGAGCTGACATGATGGGCTGGCGCGGTGAGCTGATGCAACAAGATGACGCAATGAAGAGACACAATGGGGAAACACAATGAGAGACATAACAAGTGGGAGCAGAGGTGGCTCAAGCCATTGGAGGTTCAGTTCCTAGTGCCTCCTAAAAAAGATGTGCACACAACGAACAGACACAGAGAGCAGACAGTGAGCGCAAACAGTGAGGGGGCGAGGGGAGAAATAAATAAAATAAATCTTAAAAAAAATTTAAGGATTCCCCTGTAAAACCCCCAAATGGGGATGGTGTCCATGGGTGAAGATGACAAAACTATAAGGTTAAAGGTGGCTTATTATTTTCTGATAATTCACTCAGGAGGAGACAAAACCCATCTACTCAGTTCCATTCATGTGTTGTAAAGGAGACTTGCAGGAAATTATCCCCAAATGCTCTTCTTTTCCTCTTGACCCTTTCTTCACCACTATAAAGTTTACTAGCTCATCTTTATAGTATAGTGTTTAAGAGCTTAAGCTAAAACCTGAATTTCATTTTGGGTCCCATCCCATCCATAATTTACTGTTTGTGTAACTTTGGGCCAATTACTTCCCTGCTTCTAGCCTCAGTGTATTCACCCATAGGATGGGGCTGCTCACAGCTGCCTCTTAAAATCTTTGTGAAAAGGACATGGGCTCCTGCAAGTAAAGCAGTTAGCCCACCGTGCCTGGCATACAGGCAGAGTCATTACTATGTTAACTAGTGTCTCTGCTGCCTGAAGGGTTTGTGTTACACCGATTGACTTAACCTCTGATATTTTCATAGCACTTTACAAATTGCAAAGTCTTTCCACTTAGACTACGTCAGGCATCCTGTGTGGTTGGCAGGGCAAGTGTAAACTAATCTGCTTGACAGGTTATATTTAGACACTTACCCACACGCTTGCAATTAGAAAGTATTAGGGCAGGGCTTGAGCCTTTGTGCTTCATAGTCCATTTCTATGTCTATGAAATATTAATCGTACATTTAGAATTTAGTGGGTCCTTGCAATGTTCCTGACACTGTTCTAAGTGGCTTATAGGGATTTTCTTGTTCGATCCTCACAACGTTTTGTGGTAGGTACTATTATTCCCCCATGTTATAGATGAGCAAAGTGATTTTTAAACATATTAAGTACTTACTCAAAGGCATGCAACTCTTAGTGGGAGAACTAGGACTTGACTCAGTTCTGTTTAATGCTGGCATCTGGTCTCTTAAATTACTATTCTGGCTTGTAGGTAAATACTCTCAGGTTTCCTGAGTGTTTTCTTAAGTATGCCTGAATTTATCAGCTGTGGAATGTTGGGTGACATCATTGAATTTCTCTGAGTTCTCATTTCCTTATCTGTAAATTGGTAATAATAATTCAAGCCCACCTCCTTGAGTGGTGAGGAAAAAACAAAATATCTTTGGAAAAATAACATGCAGATACTAATTATTGTTAATGTGGTTATTAGGCAGTTATGTGGATATGTGCAGGTAAAATAATCACCAATGGTCTAGGGACAACTTATTTACTTTTTAAAATGGTATGTTAACAATATATAGACACTAATATGAATGGGGTTCCCTAAAAGCACATCAGCCTAATCACCAGAGTTTTAAAAATGCCTTTAAGAATGCCCAAGTTGGGGACAACTCCGTGGCTCAGAGAAGCTGATTGACCCAGCCCCAGCTGTCCAGAGACAGGTCTGTGCTGGTGCTGGGGCTTCAAGCTGATGGTTTCTGGACCAGCTGCCAGTGCATTCCCGACACCACTCTTTATTGGATTAGAAACAATTCTAAATTCATGAAAGGCATTTTAAAATTTGTGCAGATAGCAAGCCTTATGGACTCTGCAACTGGAATTGATTTTGGCTCTTTATTCCTCAACCTGTAGTTCACTTAATGCAACTATTTGAAGAACAGGGTGTGAGTAAACACCTATGTGGAAACACCTGGGAGCCCCTTCACCAGTTTTGCTCACCTTAGTATTTTTTGAAAAATCAAATAGTGGTGAATTGAAAGACAAGGCAAGAAGACACTGCACTGTCTTCTTAGCTGGTTTCCTGGGCACACAGGATGTTGCATCTTCCTAAAGTTGGTGACATCTATAAAGCACTAACAGAAGGCCTGGACATAGCAGCATCCATCAAATGACCCTCTTTTTCCTCATCTGCAACATGGGGCCAAGAGTAAACACAGTTTTGGATTGATGGTAATGAAAATGATATAGGTATAAGTGCATTCATTTTATAAAAATGATATAATTATTAATTTTCTGTGAGCTCTCTACCATTTATACTCTTCTCTCACAATATGAAATTCCAAGTCAAAGGCCTTAGGGAAGGGGTCATGGAAGCTGGGACAGGGACAAACATTTTGTGTTTTCCAGGTGTGAGATGCTTTGCACTCATTTTGTCCTCACAACAGTTCCATGAGGAAGGTACTGTTATCTCTAACTTCTAGTTGAGAAAATGAACTCGTAGAAAAACTAAGTGTCCAAAGTCATTCAGAAATTGAATCCAGTATTCTTTATTGGACAAAATACAGAATTTGGAGTCAGGTGACCTTTGTCCAAATAACAATAGTAGAGGCTAATATTAACTAAGCCCTGACCTTTTGGCAAGCTCTGTTCTAAGCAATTCCAAGCACTAACTCTTTATGCCCTCAATATTCTCCCCATTTTACATGCCAGGAAACTTGAAAGCCTTGATTTGCCACAGGACCTAGTGCCTGGAAGTGACAGAACCGGCATTGGGCTCCAGGCACTCTGGTTACAGAATCATTGCTCTTAGCTGTGCACAATGCTATGTAAGGCCAGGCTCTCCTCTGCCACTCACGAGGTGACACTTCTCTGCTCTGGGCCTCAGCTTATTAACTGCTAAAGGAGGAACTTATTTAGATAACCCATCAAATCTTGTCTATGAGTCTGCCTCTTTCCGAATCTGTGTAGGCATGTTAAAAATCACACGAGGTGCGCTGTCCCGCATGCCTCCCTCCCCACATCTAACACCCTAAACCAGTAACTCTCTCCTGCCGTAGTTGCCAAAAAATACCATTCTGTTATTCTACTATATACTTATTGTTATTCTAACAATGGAAGAACTTTTATCATTGATGTGGAGGCAGTGGCCACCGGAGGTTCTGAGGGGAGGGAGGGGGAAAAACAGGTATAATATGGGGGCTTTTTCGGGACATTGGAATTGTCCTGCATGACGTTGCAATGACAGATACAGATATAGTGTAAACTATAATCCACGCTTAGTGGCAATGCTCCAAAATGTGTTTACCAGTTGTAACAAATGTACCACAGGAATGAAAGATGTTAATGTGGGAAAATGTGCGAGCGGTAGGGAGTGGGGTAAATGGGACTCCCTTACATTTTTTATGTAACATTTATGTAATCTAAATATATTTTTAAAAAAATCACATAAAGGCATGTCCTGCAGGTCAGGCCTGTCCCCATTGCTGAGTCATGCAGTGTGGTTGTTCAGTGAGTAACATGGATGCTTTTCCTCCTTCTGTGACCTGTTAATACGGAGCTGAGGCTTATTGTGTTCCAGAGAAATGTGTTATCTATACAATAGGACTTTCTGCTCTCTGAAGGCAATTCCTCTTTGTCACCTTGTCATTGTCTCCCCAAATTTAGTGTTCTTCTTATTGCAGTCAAAATATCCGTGGCAAAGGGACATGCTATTGCAGGGGATGGTGACAGTGACCAGGTATGGTGTCATTTAAGATTTAGCACAGATGAAGGCTTTTCCTCTGGGCTCCTTTTGTCCATGAGAGGACTAGCCCAGCAAAATTTCACTCTAAAACTTGCAAGCTATGTAGCAGCATTCCACATAGAGTCTTTTTCTTTGGCACTTTTAGTTCAATCTTCTCTTATAGCAATTCAATCAACACATTTTCAAAACAGTGCGAAGAAGCCCAACCTTTAAATGTGCGAGGAGAGAGGGACGTTCCCAGCGAGGAATTTTTGCTTCTCTGGGAAGCAAACCCTCTCTCTCACTGGACCCTTCCTTTGTTTATAGCACAGGATCTTTTGAGAATGCAAAGAACGGTATAGACTGTTTTCCAAGCAAAATGCACATCCCCACTCACATTCACTTTAGCATAAGAGTTCAGCGGTTCACAGAGCTCCCAAACCACAGAGCTCCCGTGGTCATGCCTCCTTCTAAGCACTCTCTTCTTTAGGCCTCTGATTCCTTTTTTAGAAATGACCTCAGCCGTCTCCTCCTTCACTTTTCATTTTCCTAATTTCTTCTCCTTCACTGAAGTACAGTAAGAGCATCTCTGGCATGGAAGAGACTTTAAAGGCCAGCTGGACCTATTCCTTTACTGTCCCCAAAGGGTCAGCCAGAAGAGATTGGGCCTCTCTAGTGACAAGCAACTATCCCTCACAAATGGGTACTCATTTAATTTTTTAAAATTAATTAAATAATTAAGTGATAGTTCAAGAATTCTGTTAGAAGCTTTTCAATTTGGTTGAGCAGAATCCTATTTTCCTATAGCAGATGCTGTTGGGGCCCAGCCCAGATCCCCCTTTACCTGCAGGTGCACCCCTGCCCCAATCACTGTGAGGGCTGGCTGATTATCATTTACAGCTGTCCCCTCAATGGAGCATTACCCTTGGCTAAATGAGAGCCCCCTTGCCCAGGAAACCATGTGCTCCTCTTCTTCACCCACTGGCACAGGTGAATACAAGATCAGCTGCTCAAGGTGGGACTGGCTCTGTGGCACAATTTGTGTTCCAGAATGTGCCTGTGGGATCAGCTCAAAGCTGGTCTTCAGCTGACACCATGATCTTGCTCAGCAGTTGTCCTGTCCCTGACTCTGCTTCCCTTACTCTCCTCTTAGCATCACTTCCATTTCCCCCATTGGCCTCTTCTTCTAGACCTAAGGCTGTTGGTCCTATGCTGGCTTAGGCTGGGATTCTAGAATTGGGTAACTCACTGGCTGGGTGGCAATTAGGACACCATCACTGGTGGGAAGTGGAGTCCTGATGGTCACTGCCATGTGGTAGCAGTGCACTTGCTTAAATGCTGCCTGAGTTGAACTGGGGATCCGGGGTGGGATTCATGGGAAGAGGATGCACTACTGGGGCATTGTTTGGGCATTTGGGGTGTGTAAAGAAATAGCAGCTATAAGGACTACGGAATTAGGAGCTGTTCCATCCACCATTGGTTTCACTGAAGAGAGAAAACAACAGCCTCAGGTCTAGTTATCTACAATGTAAAGCAAAATGAGAAGCAGAGGGCTTCCTTGGAAGCCTTTTAAAAGATCCCTCCTCTCCTTCAGCTAGAGGGAAGGCAGCTGAGGGTCAGACACAGGACTTGATTAGAAGAAGGTAGAACTTCAGAGAAGGCTGAAATCTCAGCCTAGTCAAGTCTTCTATGCTCAAATCAAAGCCTATCTAGGGACCACGAGACTGGGGATGGGGATATCTGGGTAGAGGCACTTGAGAACCTTAGATTTCCCTGAATTCTCTGAGTATGTAGAAGTAGCTTCCTTTACTTTGTTGGAGATAGAATACTGCTACCTTGCCCTCTTGCTTGAAGACAGGATCCTCAAATGAGGCAGGTGCCTTACAAGACAATACTTTCTTGTCTCAGGATCTTCTTACCTTCTCTGGTCCCCAGATGCTTAATTAAAGTCAAATCTCAGCATAACCCAACTGGGAAAGCTCCAAGCCTACTAATGTGGGAAAAGGAGTCTATGTTGAAAGAGTCACAGGAGCAGGATGTGGAGAGTATACCTGGAAGTGGATTCTAAAAATCCTGGATCATGAGGGCTTCAATATAAAGCAAGATAAGGAAGAGTTTTTCAATATTGGCTGAATTCTCCTGTGACATGGGATTTAGCAACTTGGCAAGGACTCTGAGTGCTGGGCTGGTTCTTGAAATCTTGGAAATAAGCAGTAGCCCACAATAGACATAAAGATGGCAAAATAGAGATTCCACAGATGCTGTGGCAAACTGTGGAGGAAGGAATCAAAATGCTCAGAGAAGAGGGCATGCTAGAATGGGACTGCAACAGAAGACTGGAAAACCTACCAGCTGGTCATATGCCAGAGGTCACTCAATTTATCAGGTGATAAGGAAAGTGCTGATGAGGAGGTACCAGCATCACTGAAAATCTCACAGTGTCTGTCATCCACAGACAGGACCTGACAACAGGAGTTCCTGTTACCAGAAATGGACTCCTAATAGAATTGAGATTATAGGATCATGGTCCAGCAGAGGCCAGGTGGCAGCACCTAACAATCAGAGACAATAGAGATGTAATTATAGTCATCGGCAGCAAAGTTGAAATGGCAGCCAGGGGACCTTGCCCAGAGGTATAGGTGGAGATGTTTCTTAGAACACGGTGTTCCCAAAGGTGAGATGGAAGGGCAGCCAACAGATGTATTTCTTAATATATATTAAGAGATTTAAAAATGAGTGAGCAAAAAGCAAAAGTTGGCTGTCCCAATGGACAGTCATGATCTCTTACCCAGTTTCTATAACTGAGATATTTCTCAGACTCAAAATCCATCAACTGAAGGAAAGGTAGATCCCCATGATGAAGGGCTCTGAAACATTATGTCAAGTGTATA
>JAQZBX010074850.1:0-14683 GCA_029593785.1 Cabassous unicinctus
CAACAGCTGACTATAGCCAATCATCACACAGACGCTGCCTCCAACCAATCAGCGGGCTACACGGTAGCCCTAAACCCTATAAATTGTACTGCACTTCCCTAATAAAGTAGACCTGCGCCACCAGCCTTGTCTCCACAGCTTCTTTACTGTGTCGCCCTCCACACTGGATTCCCCCACACGCCAGCCGGGCCACCAGCTCGGGGTCTTCTCTCCCACCCAGAGAGAGAGACAAACCACAGCCTCCTTACTTATGGGCTCAGTTCCTGCTGGGTGTTGGCTAGAGGCAGCCCTCAATTCTTTGCTATGTGGGCACTTCTGCTGGGCAGTTCACAGCCTGGACGTTTGCTTCATCAAAGCCAAAATAAGAGAATCTGTGAGCAAGATGGAAATCCTTATATTTACCTATTCTTTTGGTTAGTAGGAAAACATATATCTCACACACAGTCAAAGGAAGGGTATGACAAAGGTATGAATACCTTGGGAAGGAATAATTTCAAACATTTTAGAGTCTTTTCATGCTCACCCTAGTCAGTATATGATGTTCCATGACAAGTTCTCATAAAATGAAAATTGTCCTAATAAGTTTTCTGTGCTTAGGATAAAATCATTAATAGATGATCTCACAACATTTCAGTGATTATTGGGGCCTAGGTATTCATAATTGACTAGGCTAGAGAGTTCATCCACTCCCAGCTCTTTACCTTAAGATTTCAGTCTCATGCTTCACTTTCAGTTTTCTATGTGCCTGAACTGTTTCATAACGTAAATGTTTTTTTACTACACTTCATTTTGGTTTCTAAAGTATAGAATATCTTTCTTAATTTTTAATATTAAATAGAACTATTTAATTATTTTATTTGAAAAAAATCTCATGAATCCCAATTTTAATGAGCATGATTTATAATATAATGTTACTAAAAAATCTGTGTAAACATAAAAATATTGTAAGAGTGCAATTATAATACATATAGAAATGTAAAACTAAAATAAATTTTCAAACATAACTGCAACACTACTATTGACATTTAAATCAGCAATATAATTTAACATAACTATTATTGTGGTTATATTATAGTAAACTTGATATGTATGAATATTACAAAGAAATGTAGCAAAGGTAATTTTGAGTTTGATACATCAATGTTAGTACCAATTTTGTCTATTGCAACTGATGTAAGCCTTTATCATGCACCCCAAAATTATTTTATATCCACTTGACACAAATGCTTTTCTCACTGTAGGGTTTAAAATTGTATGTACCTAGAAAAGCATGTAGGACCCATGGATCACTGGTAGCCAGTCTTTTGGAAGAAAGCATTGCTTAGATGAAACCTTGATTTGGGCATTTTTTTCCAACCTCAAAACCTTAGCTAATAATTTACCATTGTTAAAAGCCAGAACATTTTGTGGTATCTGCTTTTAGCAGCCTAACAAACTAAAACACAAAGTTCTTGCCTGTTTACTTCTTATATTCCCAACACAGAGTAGGAGTGGTATCATAGCCATATTAGCAATATTCTCCAGTAATGCATTTATTTAAAGATTATTGCTAAATCTAGATGTAAGTTGGGTATCAGATGACCCAGAATGTGCTTGTATTTATTTTTATCACCCAAAAGAAAACACTAATGAAGCATTTTTATAGAAACTAATAGGCCCATTGTTAGGATCTGTTGTTTATTCTTAAAATTTTAAAAATTCTACCATGATAACCACCATAATTACTTAATGAGTTTCTGGTATATTTCCAGCAATCTGCAAATGACTTGGGAAATATTCTTATATAATAATAGACAAAATTATTTTCTTGGATTTTATATTCTAGTGGGACAGACTAACAAGGAAATTCATGTAAATAAAAAGTATGTTAGAAGATGATAATTATATTCAAAAAAGTACTGTAACGTGAGGGGATTCAGAGATCTACAAGGATGCTGTAATAAACATGGTGATTTGTGAGACCATAATGCGGGGAGACTTATTGCAGTGTCTTAAGGAGATGAAGCTGTTAGCCAAAATCATTCTTCAAAGAGTTATTTAAGCAGAAGAAACTACTCGGGCAAGATCTTTAAGGTTTAAAGCACCCCAGTGTGGTCAAGGAAGAACAAAATTTCACTGTGGGGGTAGACAACAGAACAAGGGTATGTATAGCAAATAGGTCAATGAAGAAATAGAAGGTCAAATCATTGTAAAGATTTTGACTTTTATTCAGAATGAAATGGAGCCACTGCTTAGTTTTATGCAGAAGAGTGGCCTGATTTTATACAAATTTTACATGGAGCATGTGGCTGCTGTGTTTAGAATAGGTTAAGCAAGGAAAGAAGCAGGAAGAATTATGAGAATATAGAATGATAGGGGAATTAACTCAAAAATATATCAGATTCTGGAAATAGTCTAAAGGCCAATTTTTTTTTCTATGTTACATGTGAATTGTGATATCACCATTTTTTTTTGCTCCAATTTTTCATTAAGGGCAAATGGAAGGATGAATTTGACTAAGGAAGTCTGCATATAGAGCATAATTGGAATAAAAACAATTTGTTGTCAATTGTGAAATTCCTATTAGAGATATAGAATAAGATATAATATCAAGAATTCTAATCATTCTCCAAACCAGGTGAAAGATCTGGGTGGATACATAAATTGAACATCAGTAACATAAGGATGATATTTAAAGTCACAAAATCCTTGATTTTAGTTTGATAATTTTAATGTAACAGTTTGAATGGAATTTCTTCTCTGGACTTCGATTTCATAAACAGATGAGTGTCCAGAAGAATCTCATCTAACCTTGATTAATGAGGGATAAAAGCATTCCTGTCATCAAAGTCCTTCCAGGAATGTTTATTCCTGGAACAGTTTCGTAAAATATCATCTACTTTCCACTACCATTTCTCTTTCCACATATCTGTTTTCTCCAATCCACAAAATTCACTTTGATCTATACAACAATGCTAAAATATATCAAAAGGTAGTAATGCCAAATCTGTGGCAAGTAAAGATGCTTGTTGATGTTTTAAGTAACAAAACAGGAAAAACTTGCCACAATATCAATAGGAATTTCAGTTTGAGATATTTTCCTGTCAAGAATATGGGCTTTATGTAAATCTTCCAAACTATTTTATAACTTAAATTCAAATTCAATAAAATAAAATAACAGGCAAAAAGCCACTTAAGTTTTGGAAGCATTACATCAAAAAATTTACATCTGGGCATTTTTATCCATCAAATCCTAAAAGCAAACTCAACTGTTCCTCTAGGGTTTAGAAAGACAAACAGATGAACACAGATTAGTTAAATGACATAATCAAAGTCTTCTTGTTAATGAATAAAATGAAGAAGAGAAAAATGCTTAAACATATTCATAAACATATTCATATCTCATAAACTTAAACCCCATATTATTTTTAACCTTTAGCATTAATATATTACCTTCTTTGCTTTTACAACAACTATATTACAATATTGTTGTTAAATATAGTGTATAAGTCACATTAGTTATATTTTTTCCCAGAACCACCATTCTTAACACCTTGTAGTAGAACACTCCTGTATTTATATTATTAACTCAATCCTTATCTACCACCCAAATCACAATTATACGTTCCCTATATTATGCTCCAGCTGTCCTCCAACTAATATTAACCTCCCTAAAATTCCAAACTTTTAGTATCAGGTTTTGAACACCCATCAATGGTGTCATTCCCAAGAAGTCATGCTCATGAAAAGCTTTCAAAGTGGCATTAGATGGCTTTATCCCCCATGATCTAGAGTTCAGTCCTCAGATGCTGTGAGAAACAATCATCATTTTGTTTCTCAGAGATGAACTTTTATTTCACAGTCCTTCACGGTCTGGCTGTTAATGCCAAAACTCATTAGATAACAATACCTGAGCTGAAATGTAAATTCTATGAGCTGTCATAAAAATACAAAACTAAAATACAAAATCCTTATCTTGATTATTGGGCAATAACTTTCTATCCAGGGAGATTTGTCTCTATAGTAATCCCAATTATCCTATGAAGTTTTCTAGATAATGATAGAATTTGACAAAGCAATATTGGCTATGGCCTCAAGTATCTTTAGCACAAAACTTCCCTCCTTACATGAAGTGAACCTGTCAGGCAGACTTTCCTGGGTTTGGTAAAAAAACAATCAAAGAACTGTGCCCCTGCATAAATATACTGTCCAATATCTAGTGAGTAATTTTGCCTCCTTGACTTACTCTGTTCTGTGATCACTTCCCTTATCTTCTTTCTTTGGATGGATTATAATGGTATATTTTATTGTACTCTAAAGCCTTTTTCTTTTTTTGTCAACTGTTGCATGTTTCAGTATATAATATTTCATCCATGAAATGTCAATTTTTATAATATAAATCTCACAATATTATAAAATTATCACAGATTCTCCAACCAAAATTTTTGGGCAGTCTCCAATGACAAATTATTTTAAAAAGTCTATAAAACTTAATATTGTAAGTGAATAATGACCATGATGATGAACAAAATATATTAAAGTACATTGTGAATATTTTGACTTAATTAAATTAACAGGTTTATTTTAAGCAGAATTGGCCATATTAAAAAAATATATGAGTTTTCTAACTGTACAATTTCAAGAGGAAGATGAAGGGAAATATTACACACATGACAAAAAGTGACCAAGTTTCAGTTAGGGGCTTATTTATCTTATATTTATGACTCTTGGAGTTCAAAGGCTTCTGGGAGTGACTTGGAGCTGAATTTGAGCTAGATGATATGATCCAGATTCAAAATTGTCAGAAATGAATTGTTAACAAAATGGCTCACTTATCAATCAGGGAGAAAATATTAGACTTGGATAAGAAACATGGAGAAGAAAAACTTAAACCAGAAATGCACAAGGAGGGAAGTAAAGCTCTAGATATAACAGGATCTGGCTGAGAAGCCTCAATTCAGACCATAGGAGAGAGGAGAAAGTTTGGGCTCCCAATCTTGTAGCACTTGATGTACTGTTATCTTTGTAACTTTATCTCAAATTTTAGTAGGCTTCTGTGCTCTGTACTCATTTTGGCTACTTCCACAACAATCCTACTGAGAGAGGATTCTATGTTCTACATTAGGATGAGCATATTTTTTCTTCTTTATCAACCAATTTTATTAAAACTCAGAATATGAAGGTGGAGTATTCCTTTCTTTTGCCTCTACTCATATTTTCTTGCACCACAACTTTTTCATGGCATTTTAATTACTGCATATCGCAAAATGTAAATCAGGATTGAGCCAGCATGTTGCAATAGTATAAAACATGGCCACCTCCTTATCCACCCGAAATATGGTGGAGGGCAAGTGTATATGAATATACAAAGAACAAAAGTTAAGATGACCACAATAATGTGGGAGGTACAGGTGGATAGGGCTTTCTTTCTTCCTCTTGCACTGTGGTTACTCAGAGAATGTATGATTAAAATATAAGATATGAGCAGGATTATGAAACTCACCATGCATATGGCCCCACTGTTAAAGACTATGAGTATATTTATGAATTAAGTATCCATGCATGCAAGTTTCAACAGTGATTGCATATCACAGAGATAGTGATCAATAACATTAGGGCCACAGAAGGGTAATTTCAAAGCCAAGATAATCTGTGCTGAAGAATGGATACAAGATCCCACTCAGGCCATTTTTACCAGTATACCACAGACATGTATGCTTATGATGGTTGTGTATTGCAGTGGTTTACAAATAACCACATAGTGATCAAATGACATGAGGATGAGAACTAAAATCTCCATACACCCAAAGAAGTGAATTACAAATATCTGGACCATGCATCTATTATAGGAGATAATTTTCCTCTCTGTCATTGCATCTATAATCAACCTTGGTGCCATGGATGTGGAGGTTAGGGTATCAGCAAAAGATAAGTAGGAAAGGAAGAAGTACATATGGCTCTCAAGAGTCAAATCTGTATTTGATGGTCACCACAATAAGTAAATTTGCCAACAGAGTTGCCAAGTAGAGAAACAAGGAGACCACAAACACTACTTCCTCCTTAAGAACATCCTCAGTTAACCCAAGCAGAATGAACACATTCACACCCCTATTCATGTCCATGGTTAGTGTAGATAAAGAAAGGATGCAGCTGAGAAATACTTCATCTGCAAAAAAACAAAATGAGATGTGATTTGACGAGAGCAGCCTACTTGGACTCTTATATCCCCAACTTTTGGTTCATGTTAGTCATAATTTTACCTTCAATAGAAGTCAGGATAGTGATTGTGAAATGTGGCATTATGAACAGAAATTACTATGCATGTGAAATCTTCTAATTTGCATGATATTGTGTTTCACTTCTTACTGACCTATCCTGGTGTTCCACAGCTTATATCTCTATAACCTGAATTATGTCTTTACTCACCTATGATTCCCCTTAATCTATCTGCCACAGATTTTGTTTTCTTTCAATATTTTTTCTGTTTAAACAAAACTGTAAAAATGTATAGCTGAATTTCCTCAAGCAGATATTTCTCTTTGTTTTAATCTATTTCTTATACATATAGATGCATATCTATATAAATGCAACCATCCTGTATTTTTATATACATATTTTCATTTTATTTGCTAAAACCCTTTTTGTATGTAACTAAATAAAATCAATAACACTATTATTTTAGCAGTTGTAAATTAACACACAAACATTTAGTACAATAATTTTACCATTTATTATTATTCATTTAACATATTTTCAAATTTTCACTTATAAATATTTTGAAATGAATCTCTCATTTATATAATTTACCTTATTTTTAAAAATTTCCTCAAAATAAATTTCCATGGGATTACTGAGGCAAAAGATATGAATAATTGCATAATAATGAAAAACTATTTACAATTAGCCTTCCAATTTGCTTTCATCAACATTTATTACAAATATTTTAATTATATGATTATCATATTTCCATAATAAATATCAAAATTTACAGTAAGCCACAAGATGAAAAATAAATGTGCCCTTTCAAAATTCATAATTTCTTAATCACATTCCATAGTGCTACTGCTAGTTGCCAACATGGTGTTGCAGAATTTTAGTGTCTTATAGACATATGTATATATTTCATTATTATTAGTTGTTGCTAAAATTATAAGAATATAGTAGAGACTTCTAAGAAAATTCAAACTTGCAACATTACCTCCTTTCTTTTTTATAAAATTAAAATGATCATATTCAATTTTTGTACTAATGATAGGATAGTATATTTGCTTAGTTTTATTTCTAATATTTTGTCTGTTTTGAATTATGCATATGTTTAGTCAGTTATTTTTTATCATAAATTTGAGCTCTTACTTCCCTGACTTTTTACATTTTTATACAATAAAATTACTGAGAAAAAATTTCTCTTTGCTGGTTAGAGTACAATGAAGGATGTTAAAAATTTCATTCTTTCCTGTATACATTCTATGTTTTTAACATTAATCTTAAATGATCTGGACTATGTTTTAGCGTAAGTTTTGACATATTCTGCCTTTTTAACTAACCTCCAATCTATCAATGAATCAATAACACCACCAAGTCAGTTATCATGTATATACTATGAACCTAATCACATCTGCAGTAGCTATAGTGAAAAGCTGTTCTCAACCACCTTACAGTCTAACTGAAGGGATAAAAAACCTCTAGCAAAATCAGTGATTGCATGAGAATTACACTTGGCTATGTGAGATAAGAGAAAATTAATTGCTTTCCAAAAGTAGAGATTTTGAGAGAAATAATTCAATGGACAGTGAAAAACAACAAATGAGAATTGGAATTATTATGGTTTTAAATGTGTGAACTGAAGCTTACAACTAGATTTCTTGATACTCAGGTACACGATAAGCTTAAAGTGAGTTTTCCTGATGAGAAGTTTTCAAAATCAAAAATCAAATTTTCCATATACTCTAATAAAGCTATGTAATCTGTACAAATTTGTGGATTATTTTCCAGTTCGGCTAATAGAAATGGCAGATCCATTTAATCACACCAGTTTTTATTATAACTAAAATCTCTATCAATAATCTTTGATAAATGTAAAAGAGAAAGTGAATTAATTATAATTTCATTTCAATATATATTTTACATTGCTAATGAAGGGAAAGGCAAAACAGGGTGTCCTTGGCTGTGTAGAGTGGCACACTGATGTAACAAAAGTGAGGAAAAATTTTAAGAAGGGAAGTAACACACATTATTCCAGTTAATATAGATATGATGTCCATTAAAATTACATCATCATTAAATCAGAATTTTTAGAGATAAATTTGTGGGCCCATAATGGAAAGCCATGAAAGCCATGTCATGCAAAACTCTTTAGACTGGCTTTAAATAAGCAAAGGGATATGAAGATAGGAAAGGATAAGGATATGAAGATAGGAAAGCAGCACTTGAATAACTTGGATGCCTTGGCTCACACTGTCACCTCAGGGTTTTATTTCTGAATTCAGCATTCTGAGCATTCCTGGACTATCCAAACTTTCCAATGTTAAGGCCATCCCAGTATTAGAGAGTGCCATTTTGTCTTCTTTAAAATCCTTAAGTTTTATGAGTTGAAATTTTAACCAGTTTAAATTATATCTGGCCCCAAAGTCTGTACCTAGTTTCAGTCTATTCTTTTCCTCCCAAGTAAAATTCTATTCTATCTACTGTGAGCCTAATTAAATATGTGCTGATTTGAACAAGAAAATCTTAATTTATATATATTCTTGTACATGTGAATTTATCATTTAGACAGGTTTTGATTTTTGTTATTTCATTTAGTATACTTGTTTCCTGTGATGTATCTCTATAACATACAAAATTTGACCTGTGATACAGACAGTTGCATCTAGTACAGTTAGGCTAGAGCTAAGACAGAAGGTCACTAGCTTGCCACTCCATCTAGCATTGAAATTGCATGCTATAGAAAACATCAAATCTCACCCATCCATGTAATTTGCACCAAAAAACTTAGATTTTGATGGGCTGCATGGAAGGATGCCAGCTGACATCTAATGTTCTTATCCTTATCCCAATACCAATTTTGATAAACTTCATGGTGGGACAAATATCAAAGCAGACAACTAGACATAAAATAAATAATTGTGAAGGGTGGAAAGGGTAGGGAATCAATGAAGTCAGAGAAAGAGAGAGTTGAGTGTTATCAGCATACACCAGGCAAGGTAAAAGAGTCAGGGGATAGGACACAGAAAAACATACAAAGGGATGGTGGAAAAGCATGTCAACAAGGGTCTTTTGCCAAAGAATTCATCACAGGGTTCTGATTCTTTCCTCCTGATGCTCTATACTATCACTTACCACCCTAACAAGAGAAGGCATGTGGTTGTGGGTCATGAACAACAGTCATCATGGGTCTTGAAAGCCCAGGAAAACAGATTAGAATAGTAGCTTTATCTTAAACCCTGTCCCTGAAACATTGCCACTAACCTTAAACTCTTCAAATCAGGGGACTCTCAAGAATACAAACATCTGAAAAGTTGGCCTCAAAGTGCTGGTGTAGTTACCCTTCTGTGAATAGAGGATTTATTAAAGATTCATAGCACTGCAATCCTTCATTTTGGAAATATTCTCGAGGAGAACAATCTTTTTTTATGTTGCACAATGATTAAGGTGTCTATCAGATCAGTATTCTGTAAACAACGTGAAGAAAATACTTCAAATTGACTGAAAAACTTACCTCTAAAAGCAAATAAATGACTTACAATAATGTGTACATTTCATATCTGAAACATTAATTTACTTAGAAGTTGAATTTTATTGTCTAAATAAATCATACACACTAAACTTCAATGAGATTGATTTGTGCTTTGTATTACAGAAATTTAAGAGGAATGAGAAGCACAGGGAGAGAAGAGACTCTTGCTGTTTTCCGATCTCACAAAGTTCTTTCTGAAGCATTGGATTAGACACAATACCAGCCTCCATGGCATGGGAGAGGCTGTTGTGCAAAAGAGAGGACATTTCTCAATATGGGCCTGATAACACTTTCACGGAAGAAAGTATGCCACCTGTGAGAGAAATTCCTAGGAAGTCAGCTCTTTTTCCAGTTTGTCCTTTAGAAAAACATGAGTTAAATGCTTCTCTTTTTACTGCATCGGATATTTATAGTAATTCCCAGAAAAGTTTGCAATGCCTAAGGCAAGCTTTCAGGCTCTGCAGCTCCAAGTAAATCTGTACTCCTCGAACAGTCCCAATGATCTACCCATTCAGAGAGTCAGGGGGCAAAAACAAACTACAAGGAAAATTATTTAAACTGAATCTAACTGCATTTTGGATGCAGAAAGACCATTTCTTTTTCTTTATGATTTGCCATCTCTTCTAGAATAAGGGTTGTTTTTGAAACCATGTAAAGGTGTAGACATGTATCCTGTCCCAACAACTTACAGGATGTTAATAAGCAATTTTCTTAAACTTAATTTCAATATCCTCTTTTGTAAAATGTAACTAGCAATACTAAAAATTTATTTATTTTAACACCATTAATAAAAAATTCTACCATTTCTAATCCTACCTTTGGTCTTTAAACAATGTAGAATGAAAGAGAGCTGAATTTTTTCTTCAAAGGTAAAATAATTATTAAATATTTTTGTTGGTAATATCTTTTTATTTTAAATATATATCTGAGAATATATGTTATCCCACTCCCAAGGTTAAAAGTTAGATTTTTCCTTTTGAATGTAGTTGCAATCAACTAAACACTGAACAGATTATATTACATAATTAATTTCCTATCTTGAAAGTCATATTACCACTTAGAACTCTTATCCAAGAATTATCAGCTTGGCAATCCATACATGCTAAGATATGTCAATGAGGATAAAGGGAATGGTTGGGGTGAGAGGGAGAAAAAATGGAAATTCCTGAAGGACATGAATAGATTGTACCATTCCTTGTACTTTTACTGAAGGGTCTACTGGCAACCAGTAGACCAAAAGTCAAAGAGAAACTTCTTGGAGAAAACTATATACCAAACACATGCCTTTTATTTTAAAAATGGAATGCAAGAATATTGGGAAGTCTATTATTAAGTCTCTTAAAATTTGTGTCCTCATATTTCCCACCAGTTAAATGGTAATAAAAAGGCTTAGGTTTAAAAACTTACTATAATGATGAAAAAATATAACATATGAAAGAAAGAATTCTTGGCTGAAAAAAGTATAGAAAATTTTTCCATGATTTTTTTAATCCTCCGTAACTATGTCCATTTGAGGCAAAGATAAGGAATATGCCTTACCCAAAGTCACACAATTAATTAGTAACTGATCTGAGTTTATAATCCAAATCTCTTTATATTAAATCTATAGATTTTCCTTTTTTTAAAAAATTTTCTTTTCTTTTTTTTTATTTTAGATTTTCCTTTTGATAATATTGTATAGTAATATAACAAGCTCTCTTGGCCTGAGAAATAAGAACACCCAATGAAAAAGCCCCTGTATCGAACTTCCCAGGTAAAAGATCCTAAACTAACTTCCAGCTCTGTGGGATTATCATGCTTCCTAGATCTGATGGCAAAATCTTTAAGAAGACAGTTTCCAAGATCATTTAATTTTCCAAGATCCAGTTGCAGAATCAATGATTCCTTGATTCCTTGGGTTGCTTTAAGCACTAAATTAAACTGACCATAAGTGCTCATTAATTATTTATTGTAATTTAATGACTGGATTATCTAAATTGAATCCCATTTTTGCTAAAGCAATGTTGGGGTTTCATTAAATGCAAGTTACTGTGGCCATTCAAGCATGATTACTCTAGAAATGGGGATGTATGATAATTGAAATTTGTATTATTTTGGGTTCTGTCTACATCCAACTTTAGGATGAACCAAAGCCCTATATTAGACTCCATCCATATAAATTTTTACCTTGCTAAAATGAGGTTTCCAGTGAATGTTCAGAAATTATAGCCAGATTGAAACAGGGTAGGTGGTTAGTGTTGTATGTATATAATTGTTCACGGGCCAAATTGTATGATAACCACAATAAAATGGAAGATTCAGGTGAGGAGAGCTTTTGCACTACATACTGCACTGTTGTTTCTTAGAGAATATATTAAAAAAACTATATATGATATAAACAATATTATAAAGCACAACAAGCATATGGTCCCATTATTGCACACATCTAGTAAATTTATCACACAAAGGTCTATGCAAGCATGCTTCTACAAGGGCTTCAAGTCATAGAAATAGTATTCTCTCACACTGGAGTCAGAGAAGGGCAATGTCAAAGCCAGGGATAGCTGTACTGAAGAATGGATATAAGATCTTACTGAAGCCAGAATCACCAAAGAACCACAGACACCCCAAAATATGATGCCCATGAATTTCTGGGGCTTCCAGATGACAATATAAAAGCCATGAGCCTGAGCACAAAGATCTCCATGGACCCAACAAAATGGGCAAAAAGACCTGAGTCATGCAATTATTGTAGGAAATGATATAATTAAGAGCAGGGGCATCCACAATCTACCTTGGAATCATGGTTGTAGAGAAGCAGGCATCAGCAAAGAAATGTAGAATAGAAATAAATTTATGGGACTCTCATGGGTTTGCCTTTCCTTAATAGTCACTGCTATGAGAACATTCCCCAAAAGAGTTGTTAAGTAAAGCATCAGGAAGCCCCCAAAGATTGCTTTCTGCTTCCAGCATCTTGTCTCAACCCCATCAAAATGAATTCATTCACACTCTTGTTTATATATTGACACAGCAGCTGTAGGTAGAATGCAGTTGATGGAGGTTTAATTGGCAGTGAAAAGAAAAGAAGTGACATTGTGGGATGATCAGTGGACAGAACTCTGAATTCCTTGGTTCTGCTCTATACTCCTGTTACCTTAAACTGCCTTTGGTGTGTACCAGAATCTGCTGGGAATCTTTGTAAATCTGCAGCTGCCCACTGCTCTCCTAGATTTATCTATTGATGAGGAAACTCATTGCATTGGATAAAAGTATTTCCATTTTGAAAAAAAAAAGAAAGTACCTTTCAGAAAGTTTGGGTCCTAAAAATATTGAGAAATGTATGGCTTGTTCTAAGACCTTGACCACATGACTTAATTGCATTGAAACATGGCTTTCATATGAAAAATTGAGTGCATATACCCACCCTAACTTATCATTTTTGTTATAAGAATGGAAAAATATTTTTTTACTCCTACAGTACACACAGACATAATACATACGTATTTAATCCATTTGCTATAAAATATGAAAAGCATTATTCCAATATAAATAAGCACTAATACTTTAAAGAAGTCCTTCTGAGGAAATTATGCTTATTACCCATTTTGGTGCTGGTCATGACAAACAAATAAACAAACAAAAAAGGAAAAATTTCCCCCTCCAAAAACCATGTGTAGCACTTTGAGGACTGCATAATGGTGAGTTGATATACTTTACCTACTCTAGAATTTATTCCATTTCTCAGCTTAAAATTAAAATGTTCCATTTTCTGCCTAGGAATTCAAGCTGGTACAAAATTTGTCATTTTCTTATGTCATGTTTTACTCATACATATCCTTCTATACCTTGAATTACCTAAGGGATTTCCTCTTTTAAATTTTTTTAAATTAGAGAAATTGTGAACTTACAAAGCAATCATGCATAAAACACAGGATTCGTGTACACCACCACACCACCAACACTTTGCCTGGTGTGGAACATTTGTTACTATTGATGATAGCACTTTTTTAAAAAGTTGTACTATTTTTTTTAACAGTAATTACCTTTGTTACACTTGAAAGATTATTAGAATAGATCTATCATCCATTATTTACATTGAGTGAGTTTTTTCCCATATACAACCCAATTATTTCCACTTTGTATTAGTATCATATATTTGCTATAATTCATGAAAGAAAATTCTTATACATGTACCTTAACTATAGTCCATCATGTACAAGAGGATTTATTGTGATGTACAGTCTTATATTTTATCTTTTAATTTTTATGGCAGTAATATACACATTCTAAAATTTCCTCTTTTAACCACATTCACTTATACAGTTTGGTGCTGTTGATTACACTCTCAGTAATATTCTACCAACACCACCATCCATTCCAAACCTTTACCATCAGCCTAAATAGAAATTCTGTAAAGTTAAGCTTCAACTCTTATCTAACCCTTAACTCTTATGTAACCCCAATCTATCTCTTAAGTAAAGTATATTCTAGATTTTAACTTGATGAGTTTGCTTATTATAATTAGATCATAACAGTGAAATCATACAATATGTTTTCCTTTTGGCCTGACTTATTTCACTTAGCATGATGTTCTCAAGTTTCATCCATGTTGTCGCATACATCAAGACTTCATTCCTTTTTACAGCTGAATAATATTTCATCATGCATATAAACAAATATATATATATATATGTATATATTTACCACATTTTGTTTATCGATTGATCTGTTGGTTGATACTGCAGTTGCCTCCATCTTTTGGTAATTGTAAATAATGCCACTGTGAATATCTGCGTGCAAATATCTGTTCAAGCCCCTGCTTTTAGTAGCAGAATTGCCAGATGATATGGCAATTCTATACTTAGCTTCCTGAGGAACTGTCAAACTGTTTTTCACAGCTGGTGCACCATTTTACATCCCCACTAGCAATGAACAAGTGCTCCTATTTCTCCATATCCTCTCCTACCCTTATTGTTTTCTGTTGTTGTTGTT
>JAQZBX010074851.1:0-14691 GCA_029593785.1 Cabassous unicinctus
AGAGCTGGGATAGCTATACTAATATCAGATCAAATAGACTTTAAGTCAAAAACGGTTAGGCGAGGGGAGCCAATGTGGCTCAGTGGCTGAGTGCTGTCTTCCTACATACAAGGTTCCAGGTTCAATCTCTGGCCCCAGTACCTCAAAAAAAAAAAAAATTAGGAGGGATAAAATGATCATATATACTGATAAAGGGGACAATTCAATAGGAAGATGTACAATTATAAATATATATGCATCTAACAGCAGAGCCCCTCAAAATATGAAGCAAATATTGACAGATTTGAAGGGAGAAATTAATGGTTCCACATTAATGGTAGGACACTTTAATATACCACTCTCAATAATGGATAGTGTATCTAGTCAGAAGATCAATAAGAAAGTAAAGGACTTGAATGATAAACTAAACCAAGTAGACCTAACAGACATATATAGAATACTGCACCCAATGTAAACAGAATACACATTCTCCTCAAGTGCACATGGACCATACACCAGGATAGAACATATCTTAGGTAACAAAACAAGTCTCAATAAATTAAAAATATTGAAGTCATACAATGTATATTCTCCAACCACAAGGGAATGAAGCTAGAAATCACTTACAGAGGGAGAAATGGAAAACACACAAATATGGGGAAATTACACAACATACTCAAAAAAATAAAGGGTTAAGGAGGAAAGCAGAAGCAAAATTGGGAAATATCTTCAGGTGAACAAAAATGAAAATGCAACATACCAAAACTTATGGGATGCAGCAAAGGTAGTACTGAGAAGGAAATTTACAGCTCTAAATGCTTACATTGAAAAAGATAAAGGACTTCAAATCTGATATTTAACCTCAAAACTGGAAGAACTAGAAAAAGCAGAGCAAACTAAACCCAAAGTGAGTAGAAGGAAAGAAACAGCAAAAATTAGAGGAGAGATAAATGAAATAGAAAACAACAACAAAATAGAATCAACAAAACTAAAAAGTTGGTTCTTTGATAAGATCAATAAAATTGACAAACCATTAGCTAGATGGAAAAAGAAAAAGAGAGAGGATATAAATAACAAAAATCAGAAATGGAAAAGAGGACATTACTACCTACCCTGCTGAAATAACAAGGACTATAAGAGGATACTATGAACAACTGTATGCCAATAAATGAGATAATATAGATGAAATGCACAAATTCTTAGAAAGAAAAGAACTACCTAAATTGAATCAAGAAGAAATAGAAGATCATAACAAACTAATTACTATAAATTTTTTTGTGTTTTGTTGTTTTTGTTTTTAGGAGGTAGCAGGGATTGAAACCAGGACCTCACACATGGGAAGCAGGCACTCAACCACTGAGCTACATCTGCTCCCCTCAATTATTATAAAAGAGACTGATCAGTAATCAAAAACCTTCCAACAAAGAAAAGACCTTGATCAGATGGCTTCACAGGGGAGTTCTACTAAACATTCCAAGAAGACAACTCCAATTCTGCTCAAACTCTTCCAAAAAATTAAAGAGGAAGGAGAACACCCTAACTTATTCTATGAGGCCAACATCACCCTCATACCAAATTCAGATAAAGATACCACAAGAAAAGAAAACTATAGATCAATATCTCCTATGAATATACATGCAAAAATCCTCAGCAAACAAAATAGAGTTGGATTACCAATACTACCCAAACATGTTTGGAGCCCTGGGAATAGAAGTTCATGTGAAACAGGGAGAAGGAGGAGAGAGTTTCAAGTTTCTCTTGAGTTTCAGGACAGCTCTAGGCACAATTTCAAAACAGGCAATAAGTAAGCACAATACCTTCGACTCCTTCTCTAAGCTCTGATCTCCCTGTGTTCTTTCTTGTACCCTAAGCCCTCCACCACAACATTTCTATTTTGAGGAGGATAGAAGAATGAATCTATTCAGTCTTCCAAAGTGTCCAACACCCCAAACTATTTACTGCTTCTACTCAACAAAATTGATGTAGCAGTACATGGAAGGCATATAATCCTTGGAATATAAAATTACACCTTTGACACTTCCTTGCAATTTACCTTGTGGTCTTGATTAAAACCCTTAATCTTTGGAGCCTCACTTTCCATATCTCTAAATTAGATATCTAACCATTTCGCATATATCAGTGTGATTTTGGTTTCAAGTAACCCAAATCTCTGACAAAACCATTTTAAACAGCAAAACAGATGTATTAATCCATATTAAGTCCTAAGGATGGGCAGCTGCTGGAATGTTTAAATTAAATGACTCAATAACATCTCCCAAGTATCCTAGCACTTTCCATCTTTGTCTACCATTTTCAGTATTTGTGGCTTAGCAACCTCCTAGTTTGGAGATGGCTTCTGCAGTTCTGGATTTATCTCCTTCTGAGCTATGGCCTCACATGCAAATATAACACTGTCTGGTAGAATAGAGAGGACTTATTTCAGCCTGTACATTCTTTTTATTTTATTTTATTTTTTAAGCAAAGAAACCTTTCCCAGAAACCCATAAACAGATCTCCCCCCTTATCTCATTGGCTAGAAAATGAGTTACGCACTCACCCCAAATAAGTCACTGGCAAAATAAATAGTCCACCATGATTGGTTTAGACTTATTATGATTTAACGCTGAGTCACTAGGAGGTATGGGGATTAACCCAAGTCAGGGTTTTCCATACAAGGATCAAGCCAAGAAATGCCTTGAAGGCTATCAACAGTGCCTTTTATGTTATGTGATATATATGAGCATCACACTAGATAATGTGAAAAGTTGTTATAAAATTTAAAGGTCTGAACAAATATAAATATATATATATATATTCATATATATTTGTTGATATATAACTAAACTAATAATTAAAAACTACCATTCTGACAGTTCAGTTGATTTCAGGTATTTGAGGGAAAGCAATTGAATGAAACATTTTCAAACTAATTCTCACTACTTGTAAATAAATATTAGCCTTCTTATTCTCTTAGAAGTTATTTGTTTTTAGAAAAGAATGCTTAATAAGCCAAATGATTCACTAATTAATACATTTTCCTGAATGAAATAGAGTGACCTGAAATATGTTGACAGTATGGGAGAAATTATCAAGGGGACTGTTGAAATACGTTGGCCAGTTGCATCCAGAACCCACCTCCAAAGTCAGCTCAGCTTAGCTGTTCCTGCTGGCCACAGATTCTTCCCATTCACCAGTTTCAAATTTAGAGCTTCTGCACAAGGCCAACATTGTCCTGCAACTTCCATGTGTATGGTAGAAGAGCCATCAGTGACCTTAGGAATCCCCCTAAGTAAAGCTCTAGTATGGTGACTTTCACATAAAATGTTTTCAATAAACGTTTATGGATTTGAATGGAAAGGAATTGAATTGAAAATGGACATATTTTTATAAGCCTTCTAACATTGAATTGGTGACACAACTCCATTCTTTATAGAAATCACCAATCTTCTGTAAGTTGTCATCTCATGACCCCATATTATAGTATCTGCATCTATCATGTACCTACAATGAATGAATATTTATCTTTTCATGAAATCTTCACAATTAATTCAGATTAAATACTTGTGCTTATCCTATCTAGTCTACAACACAGTTCAAATGAAGACTCCTCAATTTGAAGTGCAGCAATATTTCTTTCTCCCAAATATAAAATGCTTTAAATTATATCATTTCATGGTCTCTCTGTGTTATAGACACTTTATTGTGTATTATGTATTGGTTAATGTATATGTGTTGTAGTGATGTGATTATAGCTATTTCCATGAAAGAAAGATTTTATTACTCAATGAAATCATTTAGAACTTGGAAAAATGTTTAAAAGTGAATTTATATCCTTAAAAAACATACATTTTACTTATGTTTAAAGAAATATTTTAAATGCTTTTTTTTTTTGACAAGGAAACAACATTTATTTCTTCAGGGGAGTTTTGGGATGGATTCATAGAGGATGTGGCACTTGATCTAAATCTTAAATGCTAAGTTGGATTATTTTTTTAACAAATCAATTTTATTGGCACATATTAATTAAGCATAAATCCATCCAAAGTGTACAGTCAATGGTATTCGGTATAATCACATATTTGTGCATCACTTCAATCATTCTTAGAGCACTTTCATTATTCCAATAATAACAATAATAAACAAAAAATAAATAAAACTCATCACCTTTCAATCTATGCTTCCTCTGCCATACATAGCTGCTATTCTTTTCCCTTCTCTCTAGTATATTTGTATTTATATTTTGTAAAAACAGTCTATATATGCAATATCACCCATATTTGTGTTTTCCATGAGGTCACACACAGTCCCATGTTACAGTTTTTAGCTTTCCTTCTAGTAAATACATGACCTTAGACTTTCTCTTTCAACCGCTGTCATACTCATAAAATAGCTCTGCTACTTACAAACACCATGATGTGCTTTCACCATTTCTATTCATTTCCAAAGATTTACAAACAACATTTTTACCAGTTCTGCACAGATTAAACCTCAGCTCTCTGTTCCCTAACCTCATTCTATTTTCCCGTGACCTGTATTCTAAATATTAACTCCATGAGTTTACACAATATATTTAGTTCATAATAAAATGCATTTTTATTGACTTTAAAATAGGGGTAAACAGAAGCAGCCTAAGTTACCTGCTGACTCCATTTCTTCCTAGATTTTCTTTCCACCATAGTTTAGACCCAAACATAGTGCCAGTTCTATGCAAAGTAAGCAAGCAAGCAAACAAACAAACAAATCTGGGGAGGCTTTGAACTTCATAAGTTAGTTTGGTGTGAAGTGAGTTTTGATTTGTTAATTTTAATCCCTTGCCCTGTGCCCTTGGATAGATGAAAGAAAAAATCCTGGAGGGCAGTTCTATCATTTTTGAGAGATTTTTTTTTCCTTAAAATTTGCTACTGGGCCAGGGACTAGAAACAGGGAATTACTGCAAATGGGCATGAGGGCTCCATTTGGAGCAATGAAAATGTTTTAAAATTGGATTGTGGTAATGGTTGCACAATTCTGTTAATTTACTCACAATTACTGAATTTTACACTTAAAAACATTTTGTACTATTTAAAATATATTTCAATAAAGCTGTTAAAAACACATACACATAAATAAAATAATTTGCAGACAAAGCAAAAAAATTGTTTCTACAGAGGTAATGTGAATTAAACATGTTAATAAACTAGCTTTATAGCATACTTTGATACATATTAAGTATATTACCCTGCTTTAGTAAAAACATAATTAAAACTAAAAAGGAGAATAAAGCCTACTTTAATAAATATTCAATAATAAATGATCACTATGTCAGAATCTTTGACAGGCTTCTCTTTTTCTCCTTGGGTAAAGTCTTCCTTTTATAAAATTCCAGCAAACACCGAAGAAAAGTAAAAAGTTGATTTTCAAAATAAGCCTTCATTAAAGTAAAATATGGCCCCACTGTTTCTTTACTTAAAACCTCTTCTTTCATCAGTTGGCGGAAGAGGTATACTCCAGAATTAAATACAAAAACTTCTATCCTAACAGTTGGAATCAAATTTAGGGGCCAACTTGTTATGTATCTTTTTATTTCTGAAGTTGAAAAAATACATTAATTCAATGTGGTTATACTTTCAAAATATACTCAGTAGATTGTAGAGCCAGGATTCAAATCTAGCAGATTTGGGTCTGGAGCCAGCTCCTATATCACCTCACTGTGGTCATTCAGGTATTATGTGTGGAACAAGGTAGTTATCTTTAAGATACAATCGCTGGGAATTTTTTTTTCTTGACCAAAATTCATTGAGGCTTAAAAAACTTCTCCATTATCTCCAAAGGAAATGAGAATATAGGCAGGTGGCTCTGAGGAGGAAATTAATGGTAGTAATGAGAAGGACAGTGACAGGAGGATAAAACGAAGCTTTTCATCCAAGAATCCTACTTATCCAGGGAATCTGAAACAGTTAACAATCAGCTGCTGTGGCCAGGGGAGGAATGTTGACGTTGCCACATTGGAAGTGACAGTGAATGAATTCAATTCTGAGGAGAGAAGCCTTTTTCAAGTCATAACAGTTCTCATTCATCTGGAAAGTTGGGGATCTTACAAGTTCTCCCTTCCTCTCAGTAATCCAGACACAGAGAACAGAATGCTAGAAGTGGCTCAAATACAAATAATTAATTTTCAGGATAAAACTACCAGTCATTTGAAGGGATTAATTTGAAATAGCACGTATCTTTCTGTTCCACAATAGCACAGATCTTTGCCGTAGTTGGTAATAACAAAACTAGGTGGAGAGAGAGATAGTCTATTAATACTGGATTTAAAGAAAAGAGACTTTAGCATTTACCTAAAGGAGAATAAATAAATAAATATTTTGTGCATTTAACATTTAAATCCTAAAATAAGAAAATGCCCATTACCACGTAGAGACCATTAGGATGTGAACAGTGTGAGTCAGAAGATGAGTTCATGTAAAAAATAGACTGAAAGCAGAATGAGCCACCTGCAAAAGATCTCAAACTAGAGAACAGCCTAAGTAGTTTGTTTAGTCGTAGTAGGCAGAGGGATTCTTATATATTCCCTAGTGAGAATTTAGCAGTTAATACCAGAATCATGTATCATTTTGCTTGAGTTGTCTAAGTAATAAACTGTATATAGTCCTCATTCTATAAATTCTAAAAACAACCTATCATGTCATAGTTTTCTAAAATCTGGCCACATTACACAGTAGAAAAAGGACAGACTTTGGTGTTAGAAAGTTTAGAGCTCACTTTTTAGCTCTATCTCTTACTAACCCTGCCCTGGAGTGCTTTTTAAAATCTTTCCTCATCTGTAAAATGACGATAATAATATCTACTGTGGCAGCTACTGGTCATCCTTCTAGGAGGGACGTAGGGATTGCAATCTTGTTGGAAAGGGGGATAGGGATTTCTCTTGAAGCTGTACTTACAGAACAAGCACACTGGTTTTGTGTGTGTGTGTGTTTAGTTTTGTTTTTCTGAGGTATTGGGGCCAGGGATTGAACTGTGGACCTCGTATGTGGGAAGCTGGCTCTTGACCACTGAGCTACACTGGCTCCCCTAAGCACACTGTTTTTGTTTAAATTTATTTGAAGTGATGAAAATTATGGGGAAGTTAAAAATTACCTTCACTTTTTAAATCACTGATTTGCACCATCATGGGATGTGTGGCTAAGTGGGAAGATTTGGAGGGTAACCTAAGCCTCAAACTCATGAGGTAGTCAACAAATATTTGTTCTCTTCACCGTAACCCTCATGAGTTCAACTTTACGTAGATAGATATTAGAGTAAAAATTCTGACACCCAGAACAAAACACAAGATCAGGGAAACTCCATATCTGACAGACTGCTGTTTCTATCCTGGCCACATGTAAAAACACAACAATTATTTGGACCATGTTGAATTACAGAAGACAAAGAGGTTCCAACATCAGAAAATCTTCTTTCCTCCCCCTTTCTTCTCCATTACCTGTGAGTTCATGAAAATAACACAAGTGTATCTCCATTGTAGAAGATTTGGAAAAGAATAAAAACTGCAAAGAAGGAAAAGCACCCACAAATAATCCCACTACATGATCGCCATTAACATTTCATTCATTCAGCAATTCCTTAGGAATACCTACTGTATGGTGGTGGTATGGATACAAAGAGGACTAACACATACTACCTGTCTTCAGGTAGGGGTAGAGAATAGGGATATTGCCAGCTTTGCGTCTTTAATGTGTAATGTGCAGACTCAAACTTCATTTTATAGTTTCTGTGCTGTTTAAATGTCTTTAGAGCTTAGTATGGACATTGTTTTTAAAATAGATGACTTATACTGACTTCTTTCTGCTATTCCTTGAGGTACCCAACCAGTATCAACCAGGGTACTTCAGGAAGGGTGGGTCTGAGGTGAAGGTTATTCATAGAGACCTTTACTCTGCCCCATGAACCTGGTATTTCTCATCTGAGTTCATCTTTCAAGATGTCAGAGTGCGTTTACAATCTTTTACAGTATTTTCCATTAAAAGTGTGTCATGTAAATCAATCATGGCTTCAATTTTTCTGTCAGACTCTTTAACCTTAAACTGAAGCTTTCAAAATTAATCAAAAGAGTAGCTCAATTTAATTTTTCATGGGAGCATAACATAAGGGATTTAGCTTCAGTTATCTCAATTACAAATATTTATTAATGAATTTTGGTTAATAAACTTTTACAAAGGGAATTTAGAAGGTAGGTGATTTTTTTTAAAAAAGAAGTCTAGTCTTAATTTCTGTATAAATAGTCAATTGCCTTTTAAATCCAACTTTTTCCAATTTCTATGCAAAATATAGAAAACCATAAAAAAATAGGAGCCACCCATCCTACATTCTTGATATAACCATAGTTAAGGTTCATTAATTTATACATATGACCATCTACCCATGCATTCTACAAATTTATTCAAAGCATCTACATTCTGCCAAGCCTTTGGCTGGGCATTAGTGATATACAGAGCTAAAAAATAACGAGTTGGTCTCTGTCTTTAAAGAACTCACTGTCCCATGGTGAAGGAAGACAAATAAGCAGATACTTAAAACATTGTCAGTTTGAGAAACAATAACCAAGGTTGTTGTGGAAGCATAGAGGAGGGGCTGACTCTCAACTTGGGCAGCAAGGAAGAAAGGGTCATGGGAAGATTTCCTGGAGGGAGTGTACCTGGGCTGAATTTTGAAGGGTGAGTAGGATGGAACCAGGAGCTGGGAGAATTTAGGGGGCATTTCAGGCAGAGAAAACCACATGTGGAAAAGCATGTAGGTGAGACAGTGTGATGTGGACAGGGAACCCTCAAATATTAACCAAGGGAAGCCCAGATAGCCAAGGCCAGAGAGGGGAACAGGAGCTGGATAGTGAAGGGCCTTATCAATTAAAAATTTTGAAAGCATCAATTTAAAAAGATACCTAAAATTCCCTCAAATCAGTGAACCACAACCTATGTACCCGCTTTCCTAATATTTAGCATTTAGAGTATTTATATTTTTTTCACTGTTATGAAACATTTATGATGACAGGCTTTTTTTTTTGGTCTACATTCCTGATTATTTATTTAGGAAAAATTTATTAATAGGGCACTATTATCTACAACTGACAGGAAAAAAAAACACAAAATGGCTTAAATAAAAGGGACTTTATTGGCTCCTATAATTGAAAATATAGAGAAGGTTTCAGGGTTGGTTGATCCATCAACTCAATGATGTCACCAAAAACCAGGTTTCTCTCTGTCTCTCTGCCATGCATCCGGAGAGTCAGCTTCAGTTGAAGGCTAGCTCCCCTGGGGTTTAGAATAGCTGCCAGCAGCAATCAAAGCTGTGTGCTTTCTTGACTTAGTCCAACGGGAGAGTCAAACAACTGTTAAACAAGAAGCTACACATTGTTCAGCCATCCAGAGCCAATTCCCTAGGCCACAGATAATGTCCTATGTTGATCATTGACTCAGGTTTGGTTTTCTGAACCAGTGTGGATGTATGTCTCATCGATTTTTAATATTCCAAGTGATAAATGATGAAAAATATCTCATAACAAATTGAGGATTTTTCCGCTTTCTTTCTGTTTGAAAACAAGCCAATAATAAAGGAATTATGAATTCTGGGAAATGTTGATATAAATTTTCTGTGCAACTCTCTTGTCTTTGCACTATATAAAAAAGTTTTTAAAAATGTTCATTGTGATAATTAAAATAATACAAATAAATAGTGAATGTTTCCTCCCTCCAGACATATATCTTTTTAGATTCTTTCCTAAAAATACACAAACATATGTATTTTTAGCAAGAATGACACAATACCTTACATATGTTCTGCAATTTGCTTTTTGTTTAACTTAACCAAAAATTCCACTTCACAGTAACATAACATTCTATTGTCACTTTATAGAGAACTAGCTCATTCTTTTTAACCACAATATAATGTTCCAGTGCACAGATCTATCATAATGTACTTAGCTGTTCCCCCTTTGATAGACTTTTGGACTGTCTAAAATTTAATCACGCACTTAGAAGAGGCAATTTCCAAGTTTAGACAATGTCTTTATGTACCTACAGAAAACAATAATATACATATTTGATATAATACCATGATTTGTTTTCTACATTGATTGGCTCAGTCTGGAGCAAATGTACTCCTGGAGAATGTTCTATTCTACAAATAAGAAGGAGAGAAGATTATGCTTGCTTTTATGAAAGGAGTGTGGTTTCCTAAGAGAGAAGTAGAGATATAAGTCAGCATTTGAAGAAGATAATGCTCCCATTGGGGATGCAGACCTAGGAGAGAGAAACACAATGACTTTAGAAGGAGCAGCATAGAAGGTGCCAAATCCCTCTCTCACTCCAAATTTTAGGGAGGTTGGCTCTATGCTCAAATGCTTTGTGTGAGTGGTGTTTTTATGGTAAAACTGGAAAAAGGGGGCTGGGCTCCCATATGGAATGACATATGGAACAGAACATATGCAACTCAACTAATTCTATGGAAGCAGGAGCTTGGAATCAGAAAACTATGAAAGATCTACACTTTCTTATCATTCCATCAGAGTATCCAGAGGTCTTGGAAGGGGTGCAGGGCACACTTCCAATAGGCTTAAAATCTCAAAGGATGGGATACTTTGCATGACATCTGTGTTACCTTTTTCTTTGTGTAAATACTTGTGAAAATACTTTTGCAAGATAGATTCCTAGAAGTGAGGTGCTGGGTCAAGTCATATAAACTGTGGCATTGGTGGCCTTGCCTCAATTTGGTGGCTGATTTATGTGCTGCTCTGATCCCCCTGTGAGAAGCTGACCAGCAGAGCACGTGGCTGTACATGAGTGTGTGCCTGGATTTGTGTCCTCCTTTGTGGAAGCTTTCTTGTTCTCATTCCCTTCCCTTCTTTCTTCTGAGCTTCAGACACGTGCTTGGATGACTTGCAAACTTCTTGTAATCAACAGGTCCAAATTCCCCATCCCCTACACTACAGCTTAAAGTTAAGGTGCCAAAAAAATATGATACAACTCACCTGGCTTATGTCCATCCAAAGACAATCCCTAAGCCGACCAACTATCACTTAGTTTATGTTTGTTCTCAAGTGAACAGACTTGCTGGTCTTTTAAACTAGAAACTGCTAACTTAACAGTTTCTAATTTTACTTTAAAACATTGTTAATTGAGCCTGGTAAAGTGATGATAAAAACATGTGTTGTTACTCTATTTTCCCTCTCTAGAAATCATTCGTTTGGTTTATATGCATATATAATTTGGCCCCTGGGATTGGTGGAAATTGGAAGCATAATAAAAGATGGATTGTCATTTGGATTGTTGCTGTTATTGCAGATAGGACCTGTCTCAGTGGGTTTGTGCCTTTTTTTTTTTTTTTTGCTTATGCAAATTAAGATTAATTTTTAGGTACTTCACCTGATATTCTGATTTTTCCTCGTGGTTTGGCTTTTTCATTTTTATTTTCACTTTTAATTTAAGTATCCCCTGCAGAGAGTATAGGAAAGAAAGAATACTTTGAACTCTAAAGGAGAGTGGAAAAGCCAGATCTCTAAGAAACCCTTTCCAAGTTTACAGATTAGGTATATAGATTATTGCTTCATCACTCATGTACCTATATCTCATGAACATTAAAGTTCCCCACTAAATATTTCCCACTAAGTATTATGTGAAAGGAAACCAAAGGCAGCTAACCAGAAATCTAAAAGAGCCCTGGATAAGTAGTGGCAATGGAAGAAGACTCAAAAAAAAAAAAGAGGTATCCTCTGAGATGCTCCATACAGAAGTGGGGGGATTGAATAGCCTTGTAAGAAAGGTTTGGTTTAGATAAGTAGAGAGCAAGTTGTAGTTGGGTGGTGGTAAGTGTGTGTGTGTGTGTGTGTGTGTGTGTGTGTCTGGCACACGTTTTTGTGTGTTTAATATTCCACAGGGAAATAATATGCGACAATTTTTCAAATAGGCTATAGGATTCACATACAGGACTGGGGAGCCATAAATTTGCTCAAATGCATCAAGGTCATATTATAGAAGGCCTGGAAGTTTTGACTTTGTTCTTTAGACAAGTTAAAATACTCTGGCATGAGAAAACACTGTCATTATTCACAAAAAGTAATGAATAAATAAATGGATCATATATCTTAAGTTAAATTTTAGTGTTATTGGTATATATACAACATGTTCAAATGAATTTTTTGGCAGTTCTTTTATTTCACAGGTCCCTGGTTACTCTGTGTATCAAGAGTCATGTCAACATTGCTTATTTTCTTTCTTCAATAATCAGAGCGAACATATTCAGAGTATGTGGATGTTTCTGTGTCAAAACAGCTTCTCTTACTTTCAACATTATAAAGACAATCACCTTCCTAAAATTGCTGAAATCAGCTTTTTATCCCCAAAGAAATAGTCTACCATCTCTTACTTCCTCCAAACCTCGTTTCAGACACTGAAACCAGTAGTAACATTGCCTGACTAGAATTTTATGAAATTTCTCTTACCTGCTACCCCTCTAGTTGTGACAGTAATGAGCTAGAAGTAAGTCAATCTTCAGAAGAAAAGGAAGGAACAGAAACCTGAGTATCAGGCCTAGATCAATACAACTTTATTACATTTGGATGGGTGTTAATACATGGTATAAAGACGTATAGAGTTATTTTATATAGCCTGGTTGTCATGTTTTCCAACAGCACAGTAATATAATTGAATAAATACCCTACAAATATGAATATGCTAATTTTCACAGCATACCTTATCAAGCAAAGTTTTAAGACCCAAGTTTTATTGAGACATTTGACATATTGTCCTAATTTTAAAATTTGCTTGTTCCTTGCAGAAATAGAACTAGATGAAAGGTACCAGTATAAATCAAATGCTAATAAACTACTCACAAGGTCTTTGAAAGAACCCAGGTGTATTGAATAGTCTAGGCTCCCCACCCCATCAATTCGTGTTTCTTTTTGTACTTCAAAGACTTGTTTAGGTCATTCTTGTGATTACGTTTATATTGTAGACTTGCTTATCCTACTTTAGCATTATGAGTAGTTATCACATTCTAAAATGCCAGATACTGTTTAATTGTAATGGCGCCTACTTTTTTATCGAAACTATTCATACTTTATTACTGTAAACAACTTTGATCATAATGATGCCATTCAAAAGAGCTGATCAAGCTTAGAAAAATGACACTACAGTCGTAAAGTCACTCTATATGTAGCTATTAACATTTTATAGTGCATATAAGGAAAAGTGTTTTAAGTTGCAACCATAGACAAATGAGAAAATTAATTTTAAACACAGAACTATTCCTTCGAAGATTAGAAATATACTACTTAAATAATTTTTGCCAGCAGATACGTTTATATTCTAGCAGATGACCTTCAATACAAAGAACAGCCTGCACTAGATTTTGCGTTAGAGAGATTCAAAGCATCTTACTTTGCCAGAGTAGAAAACAAGGGCTTCAGTGTCTAAGAACAAGTAAGAAAGAAACACACAGCAACCTCACTTCAAAGCTATTCGCTGGTTACATACCAGAAGGAACAAGGCTATAGATGAGGAATTTTAAGAGGCACATTCTTGGGGGCACTCCTAGGATCTAACACTGTCTTCAAATGAAATCAAAGACTCTTACGGAGTACCTACTGTGCATGTGGTGTGTTGTGAAGACCGTGGACTCTGACATGAGGAAGCTTATGATCCAGTTGAGTAGACATAAGATAAACTCAGGAACAATTAAAGACTGAAATCTCAATTACACAAATATTTGAATAACAGTGTGACAATGGAAGAAGCAATATAAGACCACAAGTATGAATAAAGACCAAGAAAACTAGGGAGAAATAACCACTATTGCAGTTCAGAAGGGGCATTTAAGGCTAGGGTGGTCAGAGAAGGTTTTATGAAAGGTTCTTTAGCTGGGTCTTGAAAGATTGGATAATAATTTCTCATGCTTGTTTAATGTTTTGTAGGGTACCAGGAAGCACCTGAAGCTATAAGAAAACCATCACTTGTCTTTCTGATGTATCAATTTTACTTAGTAGAAAGTAATTTTAAACATTTTTGTATAAAAATATTATTTAAGATAGCAATAACAAGTAATATTGTAAACCACTTTTATGCTGGCAATGTACTGCTTCATGTATATTATCACTTATAATGGAATTATTTACAGTGGAATTCAAACTCTCTTTGAGTTTCAAGATAATCATGAGGCATGGCAGAGTTTTTCTCTTTTGCCAGATACCACAGAGGATGGACCTCCTGCTCAGGGCACTTCCTGCTCGGAAAGTTTGAGAAGATGCTATGGCTTGTCAGGTAGTTTCTCTGTCATTATCTCCTTTGATTTCCACAGCAATCCTGTCACAAATGGAGTAACAGGTATGAGAGATGAGGATACAAGAGATGAGGAAGGTAAAGCTTAAGGTGTTTTGTGGTGAGCGAAATATTTGGATAAAGGGTGGTCTTCTGACTCTATGAATAGTGCTTTTTCTCTCGTGGCAAAGACCTCAGAAGCCAGTAGGTGACACTCATGATTACAGTGGGGCTGGGTTGAAACAATAGATGAAGACTGGTGAACTGGAGTGTCCCCCCAAAGACATTCAGATTCATTTAAATAAAAACATGGAGTCAAACAGTGGAGAGAGGATTTGGGTGGGAGGTCAGGGGGAACTTGGATCTTTATCTGAATTGTTTGTTAAAATTACCGTGACTATATAATACATTGCTGATACCCAGGTCA
>JAQZBX010074852.1:0-14690 GCA_029593785.1 Cabassous unicinctus
GCAGCCTTAGGAAATCCTGACCCCACCAGATGAGAAGGACCACCTTGAAAAAGGTGGACAAGTGCCAGAAGGGTGCCTCTGGCCACAGACCAATGTGCTTACTGAAAATAAAGTGGACACTGGCAAAAGGAGTGCCTCCAAAAGACTCAGGCACATAGATCCTTTTATGAGCCATTAATAATGCCACTCTCACCTTACATCAGGTTGTTCCCAACCTGTACACTTTGTTAGGACAGCTGCTGCCTGAAGCCACCTTGTTCACTTGCCTGGACCTGAAAGATGCCTTCTTCTGCCTGTGGCTGGCCCCCACAAGCCAGCCTCTGTTTGCCTTTGAATGGGAAGATCCCAAAACCTGGCAGAAAATTCAGCTAACCTGGACCCAGCTCCCACAGCACTTCAAAAACTCCCGTGCCCTCTTCAGGGAAGCTTCCACAGCAGATTTGGCCACCTACCCCAGGAATACTGCAGGTGTGCTCTCTTACAATATTTAGATGACCTCCTACTTGCCAGTGAAATGGAAAAGGACTGTTGGAGAGGGACCCAGACTCTCCTACAACTTCCAACACAGACTGGGTACAAAATGTCTTGGAGAAAGGCCCAGATCTGTAAACAGCAAGTCAAGTACCTGGGGCTCAGCATCACACAAGGGCACCAGACTCTCAGACCTGAATGAAAGAAAGTGATCTGCACCATCCCTACCTCAACCACAAAAAGAAAGCTTCACGAGTTCGTCAGGGCTGCAGGGTTCTGCCGCATCTGGATTCCCTGGTTTGCAGCCATGGCCAAGCCCCTTTAAGAAGTTTTGGCAGGTCCAGAAAAAGAGCCTCTTGCCTGGGGAGATGCTCAACAGGGGACTTTCAAAACATCAAAAGGCAACTCTGCCGAGCCCCTGCCTTGGGACTCCCAGATGTAACTTGAAACTTTAACCTGTTCCTGCATGAAAAACAGAGTAGCATTGGGGGTTCTCACACAAACAGTCAGCCCCTGGCAAAGACCTATGAGTTACCTCTCCAAGCAGCTGGATTCTGTGGCTGCAGAGTGGCCACCCTGCCTAAAAGCCTTGGCAGCAACTGTGACCCTTGTCAAAGAAGCCAACAAATTAACCCTCAAACAGGCAATTCACATTATGGTGCCACATGCAGTCACTGCCCTAATGAACTCACATGGGCATGGGTGGATATTGAATCCTCAGCATGCACATTATCAAGGTTTACTTTGTGAAAACCCCAGAGTGACAATAGAAATGGTGCACAGTCTAAACCTTGCCAACTTTTTGCCAGAGGATGAAGGGGCTCCAGAACATGACTGCATTGAAGTGACAGAAGAGGTTTATGCCAGTTGCCCCGACCTCCAAGACAAAACCACCCCATCCCCAGATCAGACACTATTTACAGATGGGAGCAGTCTTGTTAAAAACAGGGAAAAGCTTGCTGGGTATGCAGTCATCACTACCGAATGGGTGGTGGAAACAGCATCTCTACTATGGGGATGGTCTGCGCAACGGACAGAGCTCTGGGCACTGGTCCAAGCCCTGCAGCTACTCGCTGGGCAAGCGGTAAACATTCACACTGACTCTAAGTATGCATTTGCTACCATTCATATCCATGGGACAATTTATTAAGAAAGAGGTCTCCTAACCTCAGGGGGAAAGGAAACCAAAAACAAAGAAGAAATTCTCCAACTGTTAGAAGCAATCTGGAAACCAAAGAAAGTCGCCATCATCCACAGCCAGGGACATCAGAAAGGAATGGATATGGTCGCTCAAGGAGAAAGGTTAGCTGACAAGGCAGCTTGGCAAGTGACTGAAGGAACCCAGGGAATACAAATCCCAGAATTAACACTGCAACTGTCCCTCTTAGGACAACAGGCTGATCAACTAAGCTATACCCGGGAAGAACAGGAGTGGGCTGAAAAAGAAGGGGGAAGCCGAACCCCCGAAGGAGCTTGGCTGCTCCCGGATAACCAGATTTTTGTACCAAAAGAGTCACTCATGACCTCATCCAGTGATACCACCAACTCATCCACCTAGGAAAAACTGCACTAGAAGTCTTGCTCGGGAGATATAACTATTACATAGCCTGGCTAACTTCTCTCTGTGCCACCATCAGCAGCCAGTGCCAAGTTTGTGCCAAAAACAACCCCTTGCAGGGCCCCTGTACTCTGGCAAGTGTCCAGCATGTGGGAATGGCACCCTTTGAAGATATCATAGTAGACTTCACAGAAGTGAAACCAAGTCAGGGGTACGAATATCTTTTGGTGATGATATGCACCTTTTCACGTTGGGTCAAAGCTTTCCCCACTCGCACTGAGAAGACAAGAGAAGTGACTAAGTCTTTATTTAGAGAAATCATTCCATGACACGGCCTGCCACTGTCAAATGGAAGTGACAATGGCCCTTCCTTTGTGGCTGCCGTAGTCTAAGAGCTAGGAAAAATGTTAGTAATCAAGTGGAAACTCCATACCGCTTACAGGCCCCAGAGCTCAGGGAAAGTTGAACACATGAATCGAAACCCAAAGCCACCCTAGCCAAATTCTGCCAGGAAACTGGTCTCCCCTGGGTAGAATTACTTCCCTTGACCCTTCTCTGAGTTAGGTACACCACAGTACCTCTGGCTATTCACCCTTTGAAATTCTATTTGGGCGGTGACCCCCAATTATCTAGGACTTCAGAGGAAATATCAAACTTCTAGGGGAGGCTAGCCAAGATTCCATTCTCCACCAGCTAGGGAAAACTCTAGCCGCAATACATAAAACTGTTTTGTCCTGGGATCTCATCCCCCTGGGACACCTGGTGCACCCCCACTGGCCAGGGGACCTAGTCTGGGTCAAAGACTGGAAAAAAGAACCCCTTCAGCCTTCCTGGACAGGTCCACATATTGTGATCCTTGTAACTCCTACTGTTCTTAAGGTTGCAGGCATCGTCCCTTGAATCCATCATTCCAGGGTCAAGAAGGACATCTCAATAAAGAGCAGGACAGCTGGACAGCCCAACCCATACCCGGCCACCCCTTGAGAGTGTGAGTCACCCGGCATCCTCGAGCACCGACCTCATCAAATGCTGCCTGAATGGACCCCTGCTCCTGGTGGATCCTGTGCTTATACGGTCTGTTTGCCTTGGTATTTGGAGTTGGACTCGCTGCTGTGGCCCCTGCAATCTGGACTGTTGTGAATAGAGGCCTAATTGCAATTGCTTACTGGTGTATAATAGGATGTTTCTGTACCTTAACTTGCTTGTCCTTTCCTTCCTTGACCCCTCCCTAAGAGCCAATACACGCCCCCAAAATCTATGGCAGCTGCAAGTTAGTCAAAGCTGGGGCAAACAAACTGTCATGAACACTTCAGTCCCATTCTCGGCAGGGGCAACTTCAGCCTCTGTAATATTTGATGCTTGCAGGGTGATCCAAGATCACACTCCTTACACCTTGCTGGTTGCCCCATACCCCCACGCCCCCATACTGGCCCCCAGGAGAGGGTGTAGGGGTTGCAGCTATGGGAGTTATGACAAATACCTCTTCTGAGATCCCCAAAAAGGCAGAGGATTCTGCTGCTCTTGGAGCTTAATAGTAGGTGCCACCGCTCCTTGGAAGGGAGTCCCACTGACTTCTCTGTATCTCCTACAGAAAATCCCCAACCCAGCAGGGTGTGGCATAAAAAGCTGTGACCCCATAAAACTCACCTTATTAAACATAACTACCATATCAGAAAATGCCTTTTTAAAGGCCCAGGCAGGACTCAAACTAGGAATTGGACTACACAACCCATTGGGACCGGACCCAGGAGACCTCATTCTGGTCCAACTGATTCCAGTAACCCAACCCCTAGAAAAAGCCCAGATGAAAATTATCAGTAAAGCCACCCAGATGCTAAAAGCCAAAGTTAAAACAGCCCCCTGCAACATTCTTTTGAACCAGGTTCAAAATTTCCACCAACTCCTAAATAAATCTCGACCCAATATAGCTGCCTCCTGATGGCTATGCACTTCCTCCAGTCTAGCCATATTCCCTGTGCCTGTCCCATGGAATGTGACCCCCCTAACCCATGACAACTCTGCAGCAGGAACCACATCCCTCCCAGTCCACATAACTGAACCCCGAGGAAAACTGGCTAACTGTAAAAACATAACTACCAGGTCTCCTTCAACCAACCTCCCTCTCGGAAGGGCCAACTGTGACACCACCCGCCCACTCAATGAGCCTGACTGATGCACCACAAACTCCACCATCTGGGTCTGTGGCACCAATGCCTACCAGTGCCTACCTCAGGATGGCCAGGGCATCTGCTACCTGGCTTGGCCAGTACCATCGTTTTCTGTGTTTGGAAACGAATTGCCTGGAGAGCTCTCCCGAGACAAATGAGCAATACAGGCAATTCCAGTACTCTTAGGACTAGGAGTAGTGGGGAGTGCAGCAGTAGTGGGGGCTTCTCTCAGAGCTGGTCAGGAGGGCTTACAAACACTAGCTCAGGAAACATCAAATGAACTTGAAGAAATATCGGGAGCTCTCAATGGGTGGCAAGACCAGATAGACTCTTTGGCAGAAGTGGTTTTGCAAAACAGGTGAGGATTAGACTTGCTCACCACAAGTTCAGGGGGGATCTGTCAGGCCCTGGGGGAAGAATGCTGTTTCTATGCAAATTCCTCAGGATTAGTTAGGGACAAAGTGGCCCTGCTAAAGGAACGAGCCAAAGACTGTTTAAACCGTGTATATCAGGCATCTGCCAACAGAAATTACTTCCAGTATCTCCTCTCCTGGATTTTGTCATTTATGCTAGTAATACCCTCAGTCTTTTTCCTCTTAACTTTTGGGCTATGCATTGTATGGTACCTAACACAATACATCACTTCCTGCTTAAATGCCTTAAAACACCACGTAATGCCTATCAGCCCTTGGGGATTATAAAAGAATCTCCATGATAGCAAGTGATGCCCCATAAAGAATTATAAAGACATCAAAAGGGGGGAATGATGAGGGAAGCACTAGGATTCCAACCCCGCCCTCAGCAGAAACCCACAGTTTAAAAAAAATAAACTCTCCTAGGTCCCTCTCTCCCCTCCTTCCCCTTTTCTCCAGGGAATCCAGGTCAGGAAGATAAGCACCCCAGGCTGCCCCTTTGAATTGAAATTTACAACTCTATACAGATAATGACTCTTTTTCCTCCCTAATGGCCTTCTGCTTTTAGAAAGATAAGCTAACCTTGCTTCTCTGCCTTTATAACCCTGCCTGCCCACTTGCTCAGGAATTTGCCTGCTTAGTGCACCTATATAAACTTAAGAAAATCAGAAAATGGCACTCAAAATTTGGAGAGTGATCTCTCCTCTGGGCCCATGTGTAGTAAAACTGTTCATCCGTGCTCCCAAGAGTGCTGTTTGGGTTATTTCTGGCTGGCCACAACACTCACAACCCTCATGCTCATCATCCCTGCTGAGTGCTATAATCTGCTCTGGCCCCTCATCCTTCAGTGCTTTTGTCAGGTACCCTCACTGGTCAGATACTCTCTCCTGAGATAGAGCTTGCCTGATGTCCCCTTCCACAAGTCCCCCCTCTTTTCTGTGAAATTCTGCACTCCCACCCTTCCCTGCTTATTCTTCACCATTACCCTTAACATCTCCTGACAAGCCATGTTTTCTCTTTCATTTCTTTTCAAATCTTCCTTCCTTTCCTAGATTATCAGCTCCACAGTGAAAAGGACTTTCTTTCTTATCATCACTGATCTATACCAACAACCAAGCCCAGTTTTCTTTCCCTATTTTGGGGAGAAGTCATGGTTCTTTATTGGTGCATTTATGTCATGTGGATGCCTCAAATGTTGAGTGTCACTTGCTGTTTTCTGTGGTAGTCATTAGAAATCTCCAGTTTTTGCTCACTGTCTCCCATAGCATCATTACACATGATTAGAATTATTATCTTAGTAATGTCAGCTGTTTCCCTGGAAGAGGAGTTTCTTGCTGCTCCCTCAGATTTCCTTTGAGATGTGTCATTTATTGGAAGAAGGAAGGAAAGATGGGTGAGGGATGGGGAGTGTAGATTTTCTGAAATTGTCCGAGAGGGATTACTTCCTGCTTAGAGAACTCAAGCTGCAGCACTCTTGCATGGGAATGAAAACATCTCCATGTGAAAATGTCATTTTTAAATTTTTATCCTTTCTTATTTTTGATTACACCATTGAATTATATGAAGGTCTTTGTAAATATACTGTTTACCTTCCTCCCAAGAGAGAAAACTTGTTTAATTTTCATTTTTTATCTATTACATATTTAGGTAAAATCTACATTTACTTATAACTTACATTGTCTTGCAAGTTAATATTGTTTTGTCTTTTAAAAGTCTCATACTGAACTGCATATATTTTCAAATTGTAATTATATATGAATTGGATATTATGTAGATGAGAACAATAAAAGAAAGTTTATATTTATAAGATTAACATAAAAATTTAAAGTATAAATATAAGAACAGATCAATAAAGAAATATATAAACCTATACAGAAGTCCCTTAAGTAGTCTCTTAAGTATATGAACAATCTTATCAGTAGTATTAGCTTCTTTCATGTTGAGTTTCTGTAAAGAGAAAGTCCCACATTTCTTGTGTGTACCTCAAGTCCAAACTGTGATTGAAGGTGGAATGGACCATGGAGGAAATCACTTGTGTGTTCAGAAGGTAAAGATAGAGGAACTCCTGCCCATGAAGGTGGTTCCCTTGATCCACTGGCCTCAAAGACTCTCAGATGGAATTGGACAGGGCATTTCAGCCTGTTGGCTCTGCAGGCCTGAGTAGAGCAGAGGTTCAGTGTTGCTTTAAGACCAAGACCCACTCCTGAAAGAGGGACCCTCAGGGAGTGGAAGTGTTTCCAAACACACTGAATTTGGAAATGTGCCTGGTGCTGTGGTGGATGCCATGACATCTTCCTGGGACTCCAGTGCTTTTAGCATCTTCTTCACCTCACCTTCTTGTTTGGAACATCTGGATCTCTCTTCTTTTAGTTCTAGTGTTAGGCCTCAAGGCAGGGCCTTTATGGATAACTAGAGATGGCATGAAGAAAACTTCAACATGAGAGTTAGGCAAACACATGTATTATGTCTGCAGAGGTAAGGAGCCAAGGTCAATCTAAAGTGACTCAGACCTGACTCCCCATGCTGCAGTTTTGCTCTTGCTTGAATAGCTAAGTTTCTATTTAACATTTACTTTGATTATGCATTAGCTTTTATGCATATGGATGATCATACATAGCTAGTTATATAACTGTATGATTAGTATGTTCATGAAATCACGCTTGCACATACATTGCATGATCAAAAAAAGGGTGGATAACTCCACCCCTGGGTGGGAAATTTAATATGTTAATTAAGCAAGTTCAAGTGAGGACAGCAAGGGGCTTCATTGGCACAGGTCCAGCCAACTGGTTGAAGCTGGTTTTCATACTTCATTGCTTCAACAGGATGTTTTTGACCACAAAAAGCGGAATTTGGCAGAAAGAGAGAGTTGCATTTCATTGCCTTCTAATTTACATACAATTCTTTCTTTTGTAGCCTAGCAACAGGGAGAGAAATAAGTTACTTTCAGGTATTCGGTCATCCTACATCCATTACTAGGACCACTGAAGTTAATTCCTCCATCAACATTGCTGTCATTCCCTTGGCCTTTCTGTAGGTGTCAAGAAGACTGGGCATTTCTAAAAACACTTTCTTTAGCCTCACATCCCCTAAAAATGACTTAGTCCCTACCTACCTCTTGTGAGCAGCACTCATCTTACCAAGAAGTTGACATTTCCTGTCAATCAAGGTAGCTAGTGTTCTGCAAGCTGCTTTTCATGTTTTATATAAATTCGGCTTCTAAACCCGACTTCTCAACTCTGCACAATAGGAGACCCACCAAAATGCTGAAGAAAGATTGAAATGCCCCTGAGTCCCACTGGAGGCTGTGGAATGGGAGGTATGCACTAGTGTCATTTTGCTCCATCACCACATCTCAAAGTGTCCCCAGGATCATCATAAAGACAACCTCCACAGAGCACTACAGGCCCTCCATGGCACTGATGCCACCACAGGACTCTGCCCAGTAACCTTGTACCCACAACAAACCCCAGAAAACTCCCCAACATTCTGCCTGGAATCCAGAAGCAACTGACAGCCTGGCTGCCCATCAGTGAGGTGGTCAGTGGGGGAAAGATACTGTGCTTATCTCCATCATATTCTTATGAATATTCTCTCTTTTTCTCTTATTGTTCTTTTAAAATTGATGTAAAACTTAAATAGAGTTAAGTGTATTGATTTTAACTGAATGACATCAAATTTTTAAAATCTTTCTTCCCAGTCCCCTATAGTATCCAATTAACCTATCATGATATGAATCATTTCCATTAACCTTCAAAAAAATCCCTCACTTCTGGTTCACTGCTTTCTCCTTTTTCTTTTATCATCTGGACTCTCTAGTCTTCCTCTGTCTCCTGTGTTGGTTTCTGTTTTCTTCCAAAAATCTCTGAGCATTAGTTTTTCCCCAGGGCTTCAAACTTGGACCTTGATCCTTCATCAGAAATTGATTCACTTAATGATCATGTGATCGCTCTTGACTTTAAATACCATGTATACTGGCATGAGTACTAACTATATTTATCTAATCCAAAATTTTCCCCACAGTCCAGATTTACACAGAGCTGTGTCCAGGACATCCCACTTCTGTTTCTCATGGGCCAATGCCAAACTCTAGACTCCTTCCCAAACCTCCTCCTCCTTGGCCTCTCTGTTTTCCATGTACAGTGGTTCCATCCTGGTAGATGTTAAGGCTAAAGCTTTGTGGCCTTCTTGACTTCTCTCTTTCCACCTCATATCCATCCTTCACATCCTGTGCTCATCTGACCCCTTCTCCTCTGCATCCTCCTTTCTTCCCTGATTAGAGCCAACTTCATCTCTGTGACCATGGTTGCTCCCTAATATCCTCCTTCTCCTGCCTCAGACCAACAGTTTCTTAAGTTCATGAAAAAGAGGGGTATTTTTCTGTTTGCAGTGTTTTATATATATGCTAAATAAAAGTATGCATTATACATGCATTAAGTAAAATTTATTATTTTTTAAAAGATTTATTTTATTTATTTATTTCTCCCCTGCCTCATTTGCACTTGCTGTCTGCTTGTTCTGTGCTCATCTTCTTTTTTTACAAGGCACTGGGAACCAAACCCAGGACCTTTCATTTGGGAGCGAAGCAACTAATGGATTGAGCCACCTCTAATCCCTGCTTCTTGTGTCTCTCATTTTGAATCCTTGTGTCCCTTCATTGCATCATCTAATTCTTTCATATCATTTTCTCAGCTCATGGCACCTGCCTATCATGCCAGTCTGTTACATCAACACACTGTCTTGTTTTTCTTCCCTAGGAGGATCCAGGAACTGAACCCATGTGGTAGGGAGGTGTCCAATCACTTGAATCACAACTGCTTCCCAATATTTATTATTTTTGATAATGATGTAGTCTATATCCTTGTAGATAATTTTTCTTCCTATTCTTTCACTTGCTGAGAGTACCAAAATCTTCTGTTAGGATTTGGGATTGGCTCTTACATGTTGTAATTTTGTCAATTTGTGAAAGCCAGCAAGTAGGTGCACATCAATTTTAATTTTCTATGTTTTCCTAGTATTTTAAACATTTTAATAGTATTAAAGGGCACTACATTTCTGGTGCATTTTCCTTAATGTTTATTGTATTTGCTATATTGACATACTTACACAAGATTTACTGATATTTGTGTTTTTCTGTGATTATATAAAATCCATGTTTTACTGCCAAACTTGCTGTTTGTCTTAGATTTTTTTTTTTGGAGGTACTTAGGACTGAATCCAGTACCTTTTATATGGGAAGCAGACACTCAACCACTTGAGCTATGTCAGCTCTCCCTTAGATGAATTTTAAAATAAAACCCATAGAGCTTTTAAATTTTCTTTTGAAAATTTTGATTAAATAGAACATTTATATGAATATAAAGTTCAAGTTTAAATTTAATCTTCCCTCCTTCTCTGCAGTTTCTATTTGTTTTCACAGTTCAACACTGTTATTTTTTTCCTGAATGTCTTCATTAGGAGTCATAGTTTTTGCTCAATCTTGTCTCTTTGATTTATTCAGAAGATACGCACTATTTTTATATTCTTTTAGTAGTTACATATGGAAAGACAACAGTTTTTTTTTTTGCCTCATCATATCTAAAGTCAACATAACCTGTTATCCATTTCCAGGATGATACATCATTTTAATTAGAGACATTGTAAGGTTTACTGAAAAATCATGCAGGAAATAGAGTTCCAATATAACCACCCATCTACACTCTTGTTCCATATTATCAACACTGTATATGTGTGAGGGAACTTTGATCATTTATTAAATTAAGTCTTTATTCCATTTTTTAATTCAGTCATTTGTTGTTTTAGTGTTGAGTTTTAGAATCTTTTTATATATCATGGATATTAAACCCTTATCCAATCTGTGACTTCCAAATATTTTCTTCCATTAAGTCATCTGCCTTTTAACCATTCCAGATCTTACCCCTACCTCATAACTTAAACAAAAATTAACTGAAAATGATCAAAGACCTAAAGAGCCAGAACCATAAAACTCTTAGAAGGAAACATGGGAAAGTATCTTCAGACCTTGTGCAGGGCAACAGTTTCTTAGACTTTATCCTGAAAGCATGTGCAATGAAAGGAAAAATAGATCAATGGAACCTCCTCACGATCAAATCATTTGTGCTTGAAAGGACCTGGTCAAGAAAGCAGCCTATACAATGGAAGAAAGTACTTGGAAACCATATACCTAATAAGGGTTTACTATCCAAAATATATAAAGAAATCCTACAACTGAAGAATAGAAAGACAACTGAATTGGCAAAAAGGGAAAAAGACTTGAAAGAACATTTTTCCAAGAGGAAATACACATGCATAAAATGCTCATGAAAAGATGTTTTCCACCACTAGCTATTCAGGAAATGCAAATCAAAACCACAACGAGATATCGTTTCACACCTACTAGAATGGCCATTATTAGAAAAAACCAGAAAACTGCAATTGTTGGAAAGGATGTGGAGAAAAAGGAACAGTCATTCACTGCTGGTGGCAAGGTAAGATGGGGTAGCCACTATGGAAGACAGTTTAGCAGTTCCTCAGAAAGCTAAGTGTAAAATTGTTATATGATCTGGCAATCATGCTACTAGGTGCATACTCAAAGGAACTGAAAGATGAGACATAAACAGACACTGATGTTCATAGTGGCTTTATTCCCAAATACCTAAAGATGGAGACAAGTGTCCTTCAACCAATGAATGGATAAGCAACTGTGATATATACATACAAAGGAATGTAATTTGGATGTAAGAAAGAAGGAAGACCTTATTCATGTCATATTATAAAGTTTTGTGAAATAAATGAGGTAGAAAAAGACAAATATTTTATGATTTCACTAATATCAATTAATTACAGAACGCTAACTCATAGGGTTATAATCTACAATATCGATTACCCAGAAATGGAAAGAGTATACAAATGGGCAGCTGATGCTTAATTTGTGCATAATTTTTCATTAGGTTGATGGCAAATGTTTAGAAATGGATAGTGGGGATGGTAGCACATTATTGTGAGTGTAATTGACAGCAGTGATTTATGTGTGTTAATGTGTTTAAAGGGAAAGTTTTGGGTCATGTATGTTACTAGATGGAAAGTTAAAGGATAAAACATGTATATAACACAGTGAACCATGTAGTAGATGATGACTGTAGTTAATTGTAGAGACATAAGTATGTTCTATCGGGAGGTATATCAAATGCACATCACTCTTACAAGGTGCTAACAATTAGGTGGAATATGGGGGAAATATAACTAACTCAAACTATGGGCTTTAGTTTGCACACCATTACATAGTGTCAACAATAGGGGATGATGTGGGAATGCTGTATTTTTCATGATTTTATATAAACCTACAACTTCTCTTTAAAAAAAATCACCACAATAATACACATTTTGCTATATGAAAGAAGCCAGATGCAAAGTACTACAAATAGTACAAGCCTATTTGTTTAAAATGTAAATACAAATAAATCTATAGACACAGAATCATATTAGTGGTTATGTAGGGCTGGGGAAGGGCAGAGAGATTGAGAGGTAACTGCTGTGGGTTATGGGGTTTTCTTTTTTAGAGTAATGAAAATGTCCTAAAATTGGTTGTGGTGATGAATGCACAATTCTGATTATATTGAGAGCCATTGATTGTACACTTTGGATGGAATATGGTGTGTGACAATATCTCAATAAAACTGCTTTAAAAATCTGCTGCATCAATTCACAGAAATACACTAAAAGACACAAGCTTCTAACCTAATAACTTCCCATAATGAACGTCAACTAATTTCTGGTAGATTGCTCCCAGCAGCTTTCAGCAAACTGAAAAACACACTTCCATTACAAATGACATCTCTAAGGCCAACAATGCCCTACCAGAACAAGTTGATTCAGGAAAACATATACACTCTGCCCAAATGTCAGTGCTGATTCTTCTGGCACTGTGGATCCCCTGGTGAACTCAGGATTCATTTTCCTGACAGAGCTATTACTTCTGAGGACACACTGAGGATTCACCTTTCCATTCAAAAGTGATGAACCTGGAATAACATGTACAACCTTGAACTCTCATCATGAGGGATGAATGAGTTAATAAAATAATATGTCTAGCATTAAATTTCTTCTCATGATTTCCTTAAGCACTCTCATGCTAAGTTCCAGGCAGGCCCAAGGAATACCTTCAGATTGGATGCACTGAGGAATTCTAGCTTAAGTATTTTGAAACTCAGGCTTGGAGAATCCAATGAAGGAAGAAGATATTCAATGCAAAATGGGGCAAAAATTCTGGGAATGAATTTCAGTAACATGATGGCTTTGCAGGTTACCTCATTAGTGAGAAGCATATGGTTCCTGGTGTCTGATCTCCTGAGATAAAGAAAACATGAAAAAAGATGCACATAAAATCAGATATGAGAGAGGGGACATTACCACTGACCTGCAGAAATAAGACGGACTGAAAGAGGATACTATGAACAACTGTATGCCAAAAAATTAGACAATATAGATGAGATGGACAAATTCCTAGAAACACATGAACCACTTACACTGATGCCATAATCAGGCGAGTTTTATCCCAGTTATGCAAGCATGGTTTAACACAAGAGAATCAATTAGTGTAATTGTAGTTTTACAATTAACAATTGTATTTTCTGGTGATCTACATTCAATGTAGTTTTATAAACTACATTGATAAATTTAAGAAGAAAAATCACATAATCCTCTCAATTGGTGCAGAAAATGCATTTGAGAAAACACAGCACCCTTTGTTGATAAAAACACTCCAAATGATAAGAATAGAAGGAAGCTTTCTCAATATGGTAAAGTGATATATGAAAAACCTACAGGTAACATTGTGCTAAATGATGAAAAACTGAAAGCTGTGGTGCAGAGATCAGGAGCAAGACAAGGATGCCCACAGTCACTATTGTTATTCAATATTGTGCTAAAAGTTCTAAGCTAGAACAATTAAGTTAGATAAAGTAATAAAAGGCACCCAAATAGTAAAATAAGAAGTCAAACTTCCACTATTCACTGAGGATATGATCTTACATCCAGAATCTTCTGAAAAATCCACAAGAAAGCTACTAGAACTAATAAAACTTGAAAAGACAATTGTCCGAAGCAGAGATACAAATGGCAAGGAAACACATGAAAAAGTCTTCAACATCATTATTGATTAGGGAAATGCAAATCAAAACTATGAGATATCATCTCACACCTATGGGACTGGCTGCTATTAAAAAGTTGGAAAAGTGTAAATATTAGAGAGGATGTGAAAGAGATAGCAAAACTTATTCACTGTTAGTAGGAATGTAGAATGGTACAGTCACTGTGGAGGACTGCTTGGCACCTCCTAAGGAAGTTGAATATAGATTTGCCATGTGACCCTGCAATACCATTATTGCAGTGACATGAACAGACCTCTTCTCACTGAAGTTCATAGCAGCATTATTCATCATAGCCAAAAGTTGGAAACAACCCAGGTGTCCATCAGCTGAAGAAGAGATGAATAAATTCTGGTATATACACATGATGGAATGTTATGCAGCATTAAGAAGAAATGAAGTTTTGAAGCATATGACAACATGGGTGAATCTGGAGGACATTGTGTTGAGTGAAGCAAGCCAGACACAAAAGGACAAATACTGTAAGATTGCACTATTATGAACTAAATATAAAATGTAATCTCATAGAGTTAATAATTAGAATGTAGATCACCAGAAAATAGAATGAGGGTATAGAATGGAAAGCTGAGGGTTAATCTGTGCAGAATTGGTAAAAAGTTTATTGGTAACTCTTTGGAAATGAATAGAAATGGTGAAAGCACATCATGATGTTTGTAACTAACAGAGCTATTATATGGGTATGACAGTGGTTGAAAGAGAAAGACTAAGGTCATATATAGTACTAAAAGGAAAGCAAAAAAACTGTAACATGGGACTGTATAAGATAGTGAAATCTCATGTAAAACAGGAGTATGGGTGATATTGCATATATAAGACTGTTTTTACAAAATATAAATAAAATATACAAGAGAGAAGGAAAAAGAATAGCAGCTATGTACAGCAAGAGAAGCATAGAGAGATTGAGAGGTGATGA
>JAQZBX010074853.1:0-14693 GCA_029593785.1 Cabassous unicinctus
ATTTCATCGGCTTCCAGGGCAAACCACTGTGTGGTGTCACCTGGCCTGGAAGGGCTCGTGGGATACAGCAGACCAAATTTGTGGGTCAGAAGCTGAGTTCGCCTTAGGCTGTGTCCCTCTCTCTCCCTTGTCCTGGGGTGGTAGATCCCTGAAGTCCCCTTTGTCTGTAGTTGCAGGCCCAGAGGCCCGAGTATTCTTAAGTGTCTTTAGTGTGGGGGAGGGTGCTGGCAGCAGCAGCAGCTGCTGGTTTCAACTCATGAATCTGTGGTGGCAATTTCCCTCCTTTGTCCTTTTCTCCTTTGGGCAGTGTCCAACCTTCACCTGCTGTCCTAAACTCTAGGAGATCTTTTTCATGGTTGTTTCAGCCTGTCCTCTAGCTATTTTTCTGGAGGAGAAGAGATTCCCGTGTCTTACTAGTCCACCATGTTCCCTGGAAATCTCCTTTTACTTTTAATCTGTCTGTGTTTTTATATTTAAAGTGGGGTTCTTGTAGACAACATATAGTTGAGTTTTGCTTCTTATCCATTCTGATAGTCTCTGTCTTTTAATTGCTGTATTTTGACCACTCATATTTAGAGTCATTACTGATATAATTGGATTAATATCTCCCATGTTTGTAACTATTTTCTATTCATTGCCCTTGTTTTTTGCTTCTTTTTTTTTTTTGTCTTCCTCTCTTTTTTTTTTTTGGCTTGCCTCATTTTGAGTATTTTATATGATTCCATTTTCTCTCCTCTCTTAGCATATCTTATACTTAAAAAAAAAAAATCCTTTTACTGGTTGCCCTAGAGTTTGCAATATACATTTACAACTAATCTAAGTCCATTTTCTGATAACACTATACAGTTTGATGGATAGTGCAGGTACCTTATAAGAAAGTAATCCCAATTCTTTCCTTCCATCCCTTATAACATTGCTGTCATTCTTTTCATTCATCTATGTACTATAATCATTAATTACATTGTTGCTATTATTATTTTGAACAAACTATTATTGTTAGATAACTTAAGAATAAGAAAAATAAAAGATTATATTTTACCTTCATCTATTCCTGCCCCAATGCTCTTCCTTTCATTATACAGATCTGAGTTTATTCCCTCTGAAAATCTTTTAACATTTCTTGCAAGGCACATTGACTGTTGAAAAATTCCCTCAATTTTTGTTTGTCTGAGAAAGTATTTCTCCTTCACTCACCTCTGCCGCCCCGAGATGGCTCCCTGTCTGTTTGCTCGTTGCTTTTGCTTGTTGTCTGCTTGTTGTTTATTTGCTCATTGTCTGCTGATTGTCTGTTTTTTCTTTAGGAGGCACCGGGAAATGAACCCAAGACCTCCCCTGTGGGAGGTGGGTACTCAACTGCTTGAACTATATCTGCTTCCCTCTCCTTCACTTTTTTAAAAAAAGATTTATTTTATTTATTTATTTCTCCCCCCACCTCATTGTTTGTGCTCACTGTCTGCTCTCTGTGTCTGTTTGTTGTGTGCTTTCTGTGTCTGCTTGTCTTCTTTTTAGGAGGCACTGGGAACCAAACCTGGGACCTCCCATGTGGGAGGGAGGCATCCAATCGCTTGAGCCACCTCTGCTCCCTGCTTGTTGTGTCTCTCTTTGTGTTTCCTCATTGTGTCTCCTCATTGCATCAACTCATTGCATCATCTTGTTGCGTCAGCTCGCCGTGCCAGCCCATCGTGTCAGCTCACTGTCTTGCTCGTCTTCTTTAGGAGGCACTGGGAACCGAACCCAGGACCTCCCATGTGGTAGGCGGGCACCCGACTTCTTGAGCCACATCCACTTCCGTATCCTTCACTTTTGAAAGATCATTTTTCTCGATATAGAATTTTAGGTTGGTGGTATTCTTTCAACACTTTAAATATCTTGCTCTACACTTTTCTTGCTTGTATGGTTTCTGAAGGAAAATCTAATGTAATTCTTACTCTTGTTCCTCTATAGGTAAGTTCCTCCGCACCCCCCACACCCCCAATCTTTCAAGATCTTCTCTTTGTCTTTGATTTTCTGCAGTTTGAATATCTTATGCCTAAGGGTAGATTTTTTGGTATTAATCCTATTTGATGTTTCTGAGCTTTCTGGATCTGTGGTTTGGTGTGTGTCATTAATTGTTGGGAAATTATCAGCCATTATTCAAATATTTCTTCTGTTCCTTTCACTCTTCTCCTTCTGGGATTCCCATTATGTGTATGGTATACCTTTTGTAATTGTCCCACAGTTCTTGGATATTCTGTTCTGGTTTTATTTTTCATTCTTTTTTCTCTTTGCAGTTCAGTTTTTGAAGTTTCTATCAACATAACTTAAAACTCACTGATTCTTTACTGTGTCCCATCTACTAATGAGCACATCAAAGACATTCTTCATTTCCGTTACAGTGCTCTTATCATTTCCTTGCGCCCCCCCCACCCCCGAGATGGCTCCCTTGTCTGTCTGCTCATTGTCTGCTTGCTGTGTCTGCTTATTATCTCTGCTAATCTTCTTTAGGAGGCACTGGGAACTGAACCCGGGACCTCCCATGTGGGAGGTAGGCACCCAACTGCTTAAGACACATCTGCTCCCTAGCATTTCCTTTCAATTCTTTCTTAGAGTTTCTATCTCTCTGCTTAATTATCCATCTGTTTTTGCCTGTTGTCCTCTTTTTCCATTAACGACCTTAGCATTCTGATTATAGTTATTTTAAATCCTTAGTCTGATAATTCCAAAATGTCTGCCATATCTGAGTCTGGTTGTGATGCTTGCTTTGTCTTTTCAGAGCGTATTTTTTGCATGCTAAAGCCAGACATGAAGTATGGGGTAAAAGGAACTGAAGGAAATAGGCCTTTTGTTTGAAGTTTTATGTTTATCTGGCTAGAGGGTAAGGTTGTATTTACTGTATTTACTGTAGCTGTAGTCATCAGAGGCTAACATTTCCTCTGGTGTCTTAGTTTTTGTCTCCTGTTGTTTTGGATTTCCCTAGAGACTCCTTCTTAAACAGGGTCTCAGCTTTGCAGCTCTTTTCAGTTGTATTCCCATTATCATTCAGGAAACATATTGGTATTGATATATTGGTACGATGTGGGGGAGAGAAACTGTTCTATAAATTTATGATTAGATCTCGGTTTTTTAGTGAGCCTGTTCCCCTGGGCTATGACCTTCATAAGTGCTTCTCAGCTTTTTCTTTTCACCCCTTAGGTGAGAAAGGAAGGCTAGAGTTGCCTGGAGTTAGCTATTTCCTTTCCCCCATATCAGTTAAGCTCTGGTAAAATACTTTCCCGTGAGAGCAGGCATTTGTTAAGGAGAACAGAAATTTCTGGTATATTTCCAAATGATTGCTTTTCCCCTCTCAAAGTCAGAAAGACTAGGGGATTTTTCTCTGACCTGCATTGTGAGAACCTCATGGGGTTCCTGGAGGTAAAACTTACAAAAGTGTGGGAGTCTGCTTGAGACTGATTCCCTCTTAAGCTAGCGGGTGCTCAGCCCGCAGCAACTAGTCAATTACCTTTTATATATTTGCACCTGATGCTTCCTCCAGGTGTGGTTTCTTCCCCAGGTAAGCTGTTATTCTCTGTATCTGCCTCTCTTTCTGGATTTCAGGGTGGTAGTTTGCTCTATGAGCTCAATTCTCTGTTGGATCTAAGAAAAGTTGTTAATTTTCAGTTTTTCAGCTTTTTTTTCATGTTATGCAGATGGGACTGAGAACTTCCAAGATCTTTACTTGCTGGACTGGAAATTAGAAGTCGATTAGAAGTTTTCATTTCCATTTTCACTTAGCAGAAAATGTAGTATTTCATTTTACATCAATATTCTTTCAAATGGCATAAAAAAACAACAGAAGCTGGCTTTTATATTTTAGGTTTAAAGGCTATGTATTTTCTTATACTTTTACATGTCTCACAACTGGCCTTCAAGGTCGTTTTTGAACAATGAAGGTATTTGGGACTGGAAACATTTAGGTTCCGGATTCAAAGAAGTGAAATGTTGCAGAGCAGGTATAGCTCAGTGGCTGAGGACCTGCCTTGTATGTACAAGTCCCTGGTACCTCCTAAAAAGATACTCACTGGTATACATAAAAGCACACATGCACACTGGAACTGGGGGGAAAAAAAGTTGAATAAACAGCAAATAATGATAGTATTCAACAAACACAAGTAAATGCTGATGTAGGATATTGCTGTGATACTCTTAAAATAAAATAATATTAACAGCACAATATTTACAGAAAACAATGGAATGTTTCTAGATTTAGAATAAAATGATTTTGATATTGGAATCTCAAAACATTTAAGACAGATAAATAATGAAACACATGATCACTATCTAGGATGTAATATTCAAAATAAGGTGATTAATTTAATGGTTATTAAAGTAAGAAAAGAAATCACACCTAAAATAAAAATTAAATATTTACATTATTCTCTTCAATTTACATTGTACATAGTCATGATGATTAATTATACACACACCTGTATGTACATTTGAACAACCAGAAGAAAACTAGAAAGTGGAAAATTAATGAATGTTTCACTGGTTTGTAAAAAAAAAAGTACAGATTTTTGGCTGAAGTGAAGAACTGAGAAAACATTTTCCAATTTTAGACATTGTTTCAAAAGATTGTCAAAGGCAAGGCTGCTTAGAAGTAAGTCTGGATGGACCTGGAGGCACATTTCCTTCCCTCCTTTGTTTGCATAGCAGAGAGCTGGCTCAGCTGGACTGAACCTGCCTGCAGAGGGACAGATAAGCTGCTGATTGAGGCCAGTGTAAAAGATAGAAGTTCTTTAAGGCTGTTTCCAAGGCACTTGGTATGCATACCTCAACCCTTGATTCATATACTCCTTAATGTTCTTCCTGGACCTGATCTCCCTTAATATATTTCTTTTTCACTTAGAGAAGCTAGGTCTTCCCTACCCTCTCTTAGTCCAGCTGATAAATACATAAGATAGTAAAGGGGCAGAGTCCTTTCTCCTCCAGTGCTGTTTGTGGCATGTCTAGCCATTGCCTCAGGCAGATCCCTAGAACTTAGGTCAGTGTGCATTCAGAACATCTGTGGCAGGCCTATGATAAGGGTTAGTGAGAGTTCAGGGGACTGTGTATGCCCTAACAGGAAGCGCTATGTTATAGATGTGCCATGTGGTGCTAGTAGTGTGTGTCCGTGACTCTCTAACACCCCACTTGTGACCCTGCACGACACAGCCTGCAAAAAAGATAGCGTATACACACCATAATTTTAGCTGAAAATCCAGAAGCATTCTTGAAAAGACTATGGTACCTTAAAAGAAAATGTATTTCTCCCCACACCCTCATTGTTTGCATTTGCTGTGTCTGTTCGTTGTGTGCTCATCTGCTTTTTTTAGGAACCACCAGGAACCAAACCTAGGACCTCCCACGTGGGAGGGAGGCACCTAATCGCTTAAGCCACCTCTGCTCGCTGCTTTGTTGTATATTTTTTTATGTTTTCCTCCTTGTGTCTCTTGTTGCATCATCTTGTTGCGTCAGCTTGTTGCGCCAGCCTGTCACGTCAGCTCACTGTCTTGCTCATTTTCTTTATAGGCACTGGGAACTGAATCCGGTACCTCCAAGTGGGAGGCTGGAGCTCAATCGCTTGAGCCACATCTGCTTCCCAGTACTTTGAATCTGTTGGTCTCAACTGTGGCAATAGCAATGCTATCCTTTGAAACAATCCAAAAATTATATGTAACATTTTGGATCTACCCAAACATTGAGCATATTGAGGAAGCATATACCAAATCACATTCTTGAAGGTGTGAAGAAAATTATTACTAAATTTTGTCAAATAGAGTTAATTTAGACAAGATATAAGATGTGTTAGGAAAGTGAAACAAAACAATAGAAGATCCTCAAGCAAAGAGACATTTGTGGCCTCTGCTGGAAAATGAATTTTATTTTGAAGTTGTATTAGCCACAGTTATTTGGTATAGACTATTGGTTGTTATTACTAATATTAGCAAAAAAAACACAAAAAAATCCAAGTTTGTCTGATTCACTTTTTTTTTTTTTACCTTTAGACTTGAGATTTATTTAGGGCCATTTGCCCATGTTTATAGAGAATATTTAGTTTCTTCTAGAAGATGACAAGATAGCTTGCCCTCAGTGAGACCCTGGCCTAAATATATTTGCTTTACTTACATTTCAAGAGGATAACATTAAACATGAAAGCTTTTGATTTGTGGCACTGAATGACCATCTACACAGGACTTCCTTCAAATCTACAATTAAGGATCCACTTAGCTTCCCAGTTGAGGTCTTCTGGCTCATTTACTTGACATTTATGTTTTATGCCTTGAAATTTCTTTTTGATTGCATCCTTGGGGCTTGCATAGATCATTTTATTTTTCAGAGGTGCTAGTTCTGATGTCCACCAAAAACCCATCCACTCCTCTTTTCTGGACTACTTGGTTTGAAAGCTTGCATCAAACAAAGCATAGCAACAATCTTTTTCAAGCATTCCCACAAAACTCTTGAAACGATCGGTTATAGTTACCTCTACATCTACAACCAAGATCACTTTGCTTTCTTCTACAATGATGCACTTTTTATCTGCACAGAGACAAAAAAATGACAGCTACCTTTTCTTTATTTCTTCTGGTGTAGAGCACTTTTGAACTTTCATCTCATAAAAAATGCCGCGTACTTCATTAGCAACTTGCACTCCTGAGGCCGTCTTCACAGTGGCAGTGGCAGGGAAGCAGGGAATGGAGTGGTTCGCCCAGATTCTGCAGACCATTGTCCTCACGGAAGTGGAGTTTAGCAAGCGAGGGTGACTGATTCACTTTTGAAAGGATTATGATTGTTTTTTTCATTAAAAAAAAATTTGTACTTTTGTGTCTGGCTCATTTTTTTAAAATAAGACTTTTTTTAAAAAAGATTTATTTATTTATTTCTCCCCTCTCCCCTCGTTGTTTGTGCTCACTGTCTGCTCATCTTTTTTTTAGGAGGCACCAGGAACCGAACCTGGGGTCTCCCAAGTGGGAGGGAGATGCCAAATCACTTGAGCCACCTCTGCTCCCTGTTTGTTGTGTCTCTCATTGTGTTTCCTTGCTGTGTCTCTTGGTTGCATCATCGCACTGCTTCATCTTGTTGTGTCAGGTTGCTGTGCCATCCTGTCTTGTCAGCTTGCTGTCTTGCTCATCTTCTTTAGGAGGCACCAGGAACTGAACCCAGGACCTTATATGTGGTAGGCAGATACCCAACTGCTTGAGCCATATCTGCTTTCCTTTTTTTTTTCATTTTATAGAAAATAGATTCTCTAAATCAAAAGAAATTGCATTTAAGATATTTAACAAAAATGACATTCAAGTGGCATAAGGAAATGGCATTCAAATGGCATAAGGAAATTAGAATAAAGAAACAAAAGCATAAATTTAAATAAATTTCAAGCATAAATAAATTTTATAAATGAGAATGTTCATGTATAAATAGCCATCAAACTCATTTCCATAGAGCAATGTTTTCTGGCCATGATCAATTAAGACATAGTTTCAATTGATTAGACATTTGAACAAATTGATTAGTATACTGCCAGTTTTGTTTTCTTAATAATATCCCAGCATTAAAAGCTTTGAAAGAAGAACTTAAGACAAAGTCTACAGATCTACATTGTTTTAAGAGATTATAAATTTGCAAGTGACTTATTTGATGAAATTAAAATATTTGTAATATTTTAAAAAATAACTTATCACAAGATATTTAGTTCATAGTAACGCAATCATACAGTATTTGCCCTTTTGTGTCTGGCTTGCTTCACTCAACATAATGTCCTCCAGGTTCATCCGTGTTGTCATATGCTCTATGACTTCAATTCTTCTTACAGTTGCATAGTATTCCATCGTGTATATACACCACAGTTTGTTTATCCATTCATTGGTTGATGGACACCTGGGTTGTTTCCAACTTTTGGTGAATAATGTTACTATGAACATCGGTGTGCAGATGTCTGTTCGTGTCACTGCTCTCAGTTCTTCTGGGTATAGACCCAGTAGTGGTATTGCCGGGTCATGTGGCAAATCTATATTCAACTTCTTTAGGAACTGCCAAACAGTCCTCCACAGTGGCTGTACCATTCTGCATTCCCACCAACAGTGAATAAGTGTTCCTTTCTCTCCACATCCTCTCCAACACGAGTAGTTCTCTGTCTTTTTAATAGTGGCCATTCTGATAGGTGTGAAATAATATATCATTGTAGTTTTGAATTACATTTCCCTAATCATTAGTGCTGTTGAACATTTTTTTCATGTGTGTTTTTGCAATTTGTGTTTCTTCTTTGGACAAATGTCTATTCAAGTCTTTTGCCCATTTTTTAATCATGTAGTTTGTCTTCTTATTGTTGAGTTGTAACATCTCTTTATATATTGTGCATATTAAACCCTTATCAGACATGTGACTTCCAAATATTTTCTCCCATTGAGTCAGCTACTTTTTCACCCTTTTGACAAAGTCCTATGAGGTTCAAAAGTGTTTAATTTTGAGGAGGTCTCAATTACCTATATTTTCTTTTGTTGTACGTGCTTTGGGTGTAAGGTCCAAGAAACCAACTACCTACCACAAGGTCTTTAAGATGTTTCCCTACATTTAAAAAAATATATATATATTTATTTATTTCTCCCTCCTTTTCTCATTGTTTGTGCTCACTGTGTCTGTTTGTTGTGTGCTCGTCTTCCTTTTAGGAGGCACTGGAACCAAACCAGGGACCTCTCATGTTGGAGGGAGGCGCCTAATTGTTTGAGCCACCTCTGCTCCCTGCTTTGCTGTGTCTCTCATTTTGTTTTCTTCCTTGTGTTTCTTTGTTGCATCACGTTGTTGCGTCAGCTCACTGCACCAGCCCGTCATGTCAGCTCACTATCTTGCTCATCTTCCTTAGGATGCACTGGGAACCAAACTTGGGACCTCCCATGTAGTAGGTGGGTGCTCAACCGCTTGAGCCACATCTGCTTCCCATTTCCCTACATTTTTTCCTAGAAGTTTTATGGTCCTGGCTTTTATATTTAGGTCTTTGGTTCATTTTGCGTTGGTTCTTGTATAGGGAGTGAGATAGGAGTCCTCTTTTATTGTTTTAGTTATAGACATCCAGTTCTCCCAGCAACATTTGTTGAAGAGACAAATGGACTTGGTAGGTTTGTCAAAAACCAGTTGACTGGGAGGCGGATGTGGCTCAAGTGATTGGGCTCCCACCTACCACGTGGGAGGTCCTTGGTTCGGTTCCTGGTGCCTGCTAGAGAAGATAGTGAACTGGCGCGATGGGCAGGCACGGTGAGCTGATGCAACAAGAGACACAAGAAGAAAAACAAAATGGAGACATAACAAAGCAGGGAAGGGAGGTGGCTCAAGTGATTAGGACCTCCCTCCCGCATCAGAGGTCCTGGGTTTGGTTCCCAGTGCTTCCTAAAGAAACAAGGAAGATGAACAGATGCAGCAAGTGCAAACAAAAGGGAGAATGGGGAAATAAGTAAAATAAATCTTAAAAACAAACCAACAAAAACAAACAAACAAAAAAACCAGTTGGCTATAGAGGTATGGGTTTATTTCCAGACTCTCAATTCTATTCCAGTGATCGATGTGTCTATCTTTACACCAGTACCATGCTGTTTTGACCACTATAGCTTTGTAATATGTTTCAAGGTCAGGCCGTGAAATTCCTCCCATGATGCTCTTCTTTTTTACTTCTAAAATAGTTTTTGACTATTCAGGTGCACTTTTCCTTCCAAATAAATCTAATAATTGCCTTTTCTGTTTCTGTAAAGTAGGTTGTTGGATTTTGATTGGTATTGCATTGAATATTTAAATCAATTTGGGTAAGATTGACATATTCACCATATTTAGTCTTCCAATCCATGAACATGGAATGTCTTTCCATTTGTTTAGGTCTGCATTGATTTCTTTTAGCAGTGTTTTATAGTTTTCTGCATATAGGATCTGTACTTCTTTGGTTAAGTTGATTCTTAGGTATTTGAGTCTTTTTGTTGTCATTGTAAATGGAATTTCCCCCCCGATTTTCTCCTCAGATTGTTTAATACTAGTGTAGAGAAACATTACTGATTTTTGTGTGTTAATATTGTATCCTGCCACTTTGCTGAACTCATTAGCTCAAGTAATTTGTTGTAAACATTTCAGAATTTTCTAAATACAAGATCATGTCATCCATAAATAGCGAAATATTTACTTCCTCTTTTCCTGCTTGGATGCCTTTTATTTTATTTTTTTACTTGTCTATTTGCTCTAGCTAGAACTTCTAGTACAATGTTGAATAACAACGGTGACAGTGGGCATCCTTGTCTTGTTCTCAATCTTAGAGGGAAAGCTTTCGGCCTTTCCCCATTGAGTACGATGTTGGCTGTGGGTTTTTCTTATATGGCTTTTATCATATTGAGGAATTTACCTTGTATTCCTATCTTTCAAAGTTTTTTTTTTTTCAAGAAAGAATGCTGGATTTTGTCAAATGCCTTTTCTGCATCATTTAAGATGATCATGTGTTGTTTTTTCCCCTTCAATCTGTTAATGTGGTGTACCACATTGATTGCCTTGCATGCCAGGAATAAATCCCACTTGATTGTGATGTATAAGTCTTTTGATATGCTGTTCAATTCTATTTGCAAGTATTTTGTTGAGAATTTTTGCATCTATGTTCATTAGAGAGATTGATTTGTAATTTTCTTTTCTTGTGTCTTTTCTGTATTTGCTATTAGGGTGATATTGGCTTCATAAAATGTGTGGGTGATTTTCCTTCCTTTTCAATTTTTTGGAAGATTTTATACAGGATTGGTATTAATTCTTTTCAAAATGTTTCATAGAATTCACCTGTGAAGCCATCTGGTCCTGGACTTTCCTTTGTTGGGAGATTTTTGATGATGGATTCAATCTCTTTCAATGTAATTGGTTTGTTAAGTTCTTGTATTTCTTGCAGTATCATTGTAGGTTGCTTGTGCATTTCTAGGAACTTGTCCATTTCATCTAGGTTGTCTAGTTTGTTGGCATACGGTTTCCTCTTATGATTATAATATCCTCTTAAGATCTTCCCCCCATTTCATTTCTGATTGTATTTATTTGCATCTTCTCTTATTTTTTCTTTGTTTGCCTAGTTATGGGTTTTTCAATTTTATTGATCTTCTCAAAGAACCAGCTTTTGCTTTTGTTGATTTTCTCTTTTTTTTTTCCCCCCAATATCATTTATTTTTACTCTAATTTTTATTATTACTTTCCTTCTTCTTGCTTTGGGATTGGTGTGCTGTTCTTTTTCTAGTTGTTCAGTTAAATTTTTGAGTATAGCTCTTTCTTTTTTTAAAGTATAGGTGTTTAGGGCCATAAATTTCCCTTTCAAAACTGCCTTTGCTGTATCCCATAAGCTTTCATAAGTTGTGTCCTCGTTTTCATTTATCTCACTATATTTACTGATTGCGCTTGCAATTTCTTCTTTGACCCACTGATTATTTAAGAGTGTGTTGTTTAGCCTCCACATATTTGTGAATTTACTTTCTTCCTGTCTATTATTGATTTCCAGTTTCATTCCATTGTGATCTGAGAAGGTGCTTTGTATAATTTCAAATTTTTTATATTTATTCAGAGCTACATTGAGCCCTAACATGTGGTCTATCCTGGAGAAAGATCCATGGGTACTTGAGAAGAATGTATAAACTGCTGAGTTTGGATGCAATGTTCTGTATATGTCTATTAGGTCTAGCTTGCTTATCATATCGTTCAAGTCTCTGTTTCCTTGTTGATCTTCTGTCTAGTTGTTCTGTCTAATGATGTCAGTGGTGTGTAGAAGTCTCCAATGATTATTGTAAAGATGTCTATTTCTCCCTTCAGTTTTGCCAGAGTTTGTCTCATGTATTTTGGGGCACCCTGGTTAGGTGCATAGATATTTATGACTGTTATATCTTCCTCATGGATTGTCCCTTTTATTAATATATAATGTTCTTCTATATTCTTATAACCTTTTTGCATTTAAAGTTTGTTTTGTCTGATGTTAGTATAGCTACCCCTGCTCTCTTTTGGTTACTACTTGCATGGAGTATCATTTGCCAACATTTTACTTCCAGGCGGCTTGTATCCCTAGGTCTAAGGTGAATCTCTTGTAAGCAGCAACTGGATGGCTCATGTTTTAAAAACATTTATTTTATTTATTTATCCCCCCTCCCCTTGTTGTTTGCTGTCACTGTCTGCTGTCTGTGTCCATTTGCTGTGTGCTCTCTGTGTCTGCTTGTCTTCTCTTTAGGAGGTACTGGGAACTGAACCCGGGACCTCCCATGTGGAAGAGAGGCACTCAATCACCTCAGCCACCTCAGCTCCCTGGTTTGTTGTGTCTCTCATTGTCTTTCCTCTGTGTCTCTTTTGTTGCATCAGCTCTCTTTGCCTGCCCACTGCGCCAGCTCGCCTTCTCCAGGAGGCACTGGGAATCAAACCCGGGACCTCCCATGTGGTAGACAGAAACCCAATCGCTTGAGTCAAATCTGCGTCTCTTTTTTATCCATTTTGTCAGCTTGTGTCTTTTGATTGGGGAGTTTAATCCATTCACATTCCATGATATTACTATAAATGCATTAATTACATCCACCATTTTATTCTTTGGTTTTCATATGTCATATCATATTTTTTCTTTTTACTCTTTTGGTTATCCTTTCTGCTATTCTTTCTTGTATACTATCCTTCAGGCCTCTCTCTCCTGTCCTTTTCTTTCAGGCTCTAAGGCTTCCTTTAATGTTTCCTGCAAATGTGGATTCTTTTTTATGAACTCTCTTAGTTTCTGAGTGTTTGTGACTATTTTATACTCACCTTCATATTTGAAGGAAAATTTTGCTGGATAAAGAATTCTCGGCTGACAGTTTTCCTCTTTCAGTATCCTAATTGTATCATTGCACTGTCTTCTTGCCTCCATGGTTTCTGATGAGAATTCAGCACTAAGTCTTACTGGGCATCCCTTGTATGTGATGGTTTGCTTCTTCCTTGCTGCTCTCAGAATTTTCTTTTCATCTTTGACATTTAACATTCTGAGTAGTAGGTGTCTTAGAGCAGGTCTATTCATATTTATTCTGATTGGTGTATGGTACACTTCTTGGACATATAAGTTCATTTCTTTCATGAGAGTTGGAAGATTTTCAGCTATTATTTCCTCAAATACTCTTTCTGCCCCTTTTCCCTTCTCTTCTTCTGGAACTCCCATGACATGTATGTTGTTGCATTTCATGTTGTCATTCAACTCCCTGAGCCCCTACTCAATTTTTCCATTCTTTTCTCTCTCTGTTCTTTTCTCTCTTCAATTTCAGCTGTTCTGTCTTCTGTATTACTTATTCTTCTTCCATCATTTCGAGTCTGCTGTTGTATGCCTCTAATATGTTTTTGATCCCACCTACTGTCTTTCATTCCCATGAGGTCTGTTACTTTTTTATTCAGGTTTTCAAATTCTTCTTTGTGCTTGCTCAGGGTCTTCTTGATGTTATTTATCTCTTTAGCCTTATTGCATTTCAACTCATTAATTTGATTTTGGAAATTTATGTGCATCTTGTTAATTGTCTCAAATCCTGCATCTTTTTTGAGGCTTTGATATATTCCTTTTCTTGGGCCATGGCTTCCATTTTCTTAGTATGGCTCAACATTTTTTGCTGCTGTCTAGGCATCTGATTAGTATGGTGAGTTTGCTCTCCTGCTCAATCCCTCTTTCTTTCATAGGGTTTAGTGGCAGGAGACTGTGTGTTCCTGCTGTTCTTTGATTCTTTTTCATCTAGGGTGTTTAGGATTGTCCCTGCCAGTTGCTCAAACCTGGGTCCTGGACCCAGTAATGTGTTGCAGACCTGCTTCCTAGGGCCTCGGGGAGGGAGGCTATAAAGGCCAGAAAAATCTTACTACTAACTATAGTCCACATTTTACATTTGGTGTATTTTTCCCCCAACCCACCCTATTATTATTTTTTAGATATATTTTTATTACAGAAGTTGTGAACTTATACTAACTATGGTCCATAGCGTACACTGGCACACTATTTCCACACTCCCCCATTAGCAACAGTACATCTTTTGCATAGATGCATGAATATTACAGTATTGCTGTTAACCACAGTCCATAGGTCACTCCAGTTGTATTTTTCCCCATAATTCTCCACCTTCCTACCACCCTGCAATAGTGACGTATATCTGCTCTTGCTCACAAAGGACATTTTGCATCTGTACCATCAACCACAATTCTCATCCACCTCTGGGTTTACTGTGTTATTCAGTCCCTAGATTATTCTCTAGCTTTATTTCAATTGACATTTACATTCCTAGACTATCCTTTCCAGCCACATTCCCATTTATAAACCAGTTGTTACTCACATAATGTGTTACCATCAACTCTGCACATTTCCACACTTTTATAGTAAAGTTAATTAAAACTTTTACATACATTAAGCATCAGTAGTCCATCTCAGTCTTCCTCTTATCTCCTTTAAGAATCCACCACATACCACCAGGTCTTGAAGAAGTTTTCCTACATTTTCTTCTAGAAGCTTTATGGTTCTTGCTTTTATATTTAGACCTTTGATCCATTTTGAGTTAATTTTTGTATAAGGTGTGAGGTAGGGGCCCTCTTTCTTTCTTTTGGGTATGTGTATTAGTCAGCCAAAGGGGTGCTAATGTGAAATGCCAAAAATGGGTTGGTCTTTATAAAGGGTATTTATTTGGGGTAGAAGTCCACAGATACCAGGCCATAAAGCATTAAGTTTCTTCCCT
>JAQZBX010074854.1:0-14691 GCA_029593785.1 Cabassous unicinctus
TAAACATGTCTATTCTGAGAAGTAACATAATTATATGTGAGTATTTAAAGTAAATTTGAGATGAAAAGTGAAGCTTGTTTTCCAAGCAGAAACAATAATTTCTTATTTTAGGAAATGGTATACTTTGAGATTTTTAAATTTCTATTAGTTGTGTTGTATCTTCTTTCACATGAATACATTGTTTGGCAATTAGAAGATGTAAATGTTTTTTAATGCTTTTAAGAATTGGATGTAAAAACTGATTGATGTGATATATCTTTTACTAAGATGAAAATTGACCCAACATGACTTTTATTTACTGAGTGTATTTTTTTTCAGTCTCTGAAAGTTGAAGATATTCCTGTCATAAAGGTAAATAAACTTATCATAAACTTTTAAAACATATTCTGCATAATTTTAGTTGCATATCATTTTGGCCTGAAAATCTGGAGTTTAATTCAAACTGGCATGTTTTAGAATATTCAAGAAGAAAAAAAAATGCTTTTAATAACAGCCTTTTGTATTTTCTGAAGATTTTAATGAGAAATAATAGAATATACATTAGTATTGATAAAATTTTGGAAATTAATTTCAATAAAATATCACATATAAAAAATATTTCAGATTTTCTGTTTAATGAAATGTAATCTTTAAGCAAAGTATGTTCATGATGGTGCTGTGTTGTGAATGTGATTTTACTAGTAAATTGTAAAATGTAAAATTTTCAGTTGTATTTACGTTTCTACAACAAAAATGAAAATATACGAATATTAGTTTTCTTTTCAGTATTTACAAAAATAAATTATATTTGATCGATTAATTAAATTCCCTGAGCACCCTTAAGGGACATGGGGGAAAATTAATTGAGACACTCACTATAGAGTACATGTTAAGTAAAAATCACTAAGTATATTTTTTATAATGAGAAATCATTTTATAGAGGAAAGACTAAATTAATGGACATAACTTGTTGGACAAACACGATATTCCTAGTTGCTCTGGAACAGCATTATAAATGAAAGTGCTTTAGCATCCATGATTTTATGTCTATTGACCACAGATCCTCATTTGTTTGAAGAGGAGAATAGCAATTTTCTAATAGTAACTCCTAGGACTGTATCCACACCCCATGTCAGTGCTTTAGAAAGTCAAGAACCCAGTTCACCTGGGTCCCTAAGGGTTAACTTTTGGAATAAATTTTAAGTCAATTGATAAGGTAATTTGATACAAGTTTAGAAGTATGGAAGACAGGAGAGTTTAGAAGAGGAATGATAAACCTAGATTCCCCTGACTCATAACCTGGTGTTTGGAAAACAGAGAATAAGTAAGAAAAATTTTCATTCTTTCCAGACCAGTTTCCCATAGGAAAATGATTTTTCAGGGGTTGGAGCCACAGGAGGTAAAGTTGTGTAATGAGCAGATATAGGGAAGCTGAAAATATCACCTCTGCTTCACTCAGTTATCTTCTGTACCCTCGATTTTGGAGGTGTTTTTCTTTACATTGGATCACAGGTGCCCTTTATTCTTTTCATAATCTAGAGCAGATTCCAGCCAGCACTTGATGGGAAGGATCCTCAGGAAATGAAATAGGGTTGTTGAATAGATCTGAAAGATGCCGAAAAAATGTGACATTTGAGAATCAGAGGAAAAATGTGCCTCAGCTTATTATCAATGATAAGCAATTATTTTCTGACAGGATGGAATGATGCTGAGGTTTTTATGTGTATTGATTAAGTCTGTTAAACATTTTAGGAGGTTGGATGCCATAATGCCTATTATTAGGTGAAATATTTGTAATTTGTAATTTTTAAAATTTTTCTATTTAAAGAAGCTTTAGATTACATAAATTTTACATTAAAAATATAAAGGATTCCCGTATACTCTACCCACTCCCCCTCCCACACTTTCCCCCATTTGCACCATCTTTAATTAGCGTGATATTTTGTTACAATTGATGAACATATATTGAAGCATTGCTACTAACTATAGACTATATTTTACATTATAATATTTACTTTGCCCTCCACAATTTTATAGGTTTTGACAAAATGTTTAATGGCCAGTATCCATCATTGCAATATCATGCAGGACAATTCCAATGTCCCCAAAATCCCCCACTGCTACTCTTATTCTTCCCTCTCCTTCTCCTCAGGACCTCTGATTGCCACTGCTGTTATATAAGTTCTTCCATTGTTTGAATACTAAGTCTACTTTAGCTCATAGTTGCATTTGCCCCTTATGTTTATTCACTTCACAATCTTGAAGATTTGGGGATAGAGATGTCCACTCTGTTTCTGATTGGGAGAGGGCTTCGATTCTATAGGAGAGATGGTTGGAACTGTCTTGCTTGCAGTTGTAGAAGCTCTGTTTTATTTTTGGAATGGACATTGTCCATCATCATCCTTTTGTTAGAGTCCTGTGTAGTTCCAATGAACTGGAGAGTAGGTGTTGCAGCATTGCTGAGATTCAGAGCTCAACTAGCACATGAACAGACTGAAGATTTAAGTCTCTAGGACATATATTTAACAAGCATGCTGCTAATTATAGATTCGAATAAAAGGGGTAGAAAAGCCATTTGTAGGGCAATTATAAATGAGTATAACTCTGTTATCTTGGGGAGCACAGATTCCAAAGAAAGGTCCACTGACAGGGTACTGAGTTTCCAAATGTGTCTGCCTTGCTTATAGTGTCTAGATATTTTTAGAGCCCTCAGGAGTTCCACTGTTTAAGTTAGTGTTTACTGTGGCAGTCAATGAGATCTTGCTGAGATGTGCATAAGTGTAACCTCACTTTGCAACTCACTTTGAAATCTCCTAATCATAAAAAAATGCATTTGTATTTAACACTTCCCCTTTTTGATCAATGGCTTTTTCCCAATGCATCACTAGTTGCACTTGGTAATAAACCCTGTGTGCCAGGGAGGCTCACCCCCTGAAATCATGTCCTATGCTGGGGCAAAATAGTGTGTTTGTCTGCTGAGTTTGGCTTAGAGAGGCTACATTTGTGCACCATGGAGGCTTTCAGGAGGTAACACTTAGGCAATATATAATACTAAGCAAAATTTCAATTTCACAAGGAAAGTATCATAACTACAAACATCAATAGCAAGGGCATGGCATAATGGTCTGTATTCCTTCCCTAAGCACTGTCCATGTTCTCAGGTGATTCTTGCCACTCTATTAAAGTAGGGAGCAGGACTGCCCGGGATGGGAATTCTATATTATTTCAGTTATTTTGTGGGTAAACACCCAATGAGACAATACCCCATGACCACTTGCAATTATTCATATGCCATTGATGCATGCCCCAGGTGCAGCCCTCCCTACACATTCTAGAAACCCAGATACCCAGCACCAGTAATGCTTACCTGCCACAGTTATGACCCTTCTGTGATCCAAACTCCCCCCAAAAAAGGCAATAAAATTAAAAAGAAAATAATATATTAATAAAAATAAAAAATAAAATACAAAATAATAATTTAATGAAACAAAAAATTGAAATAAAATTTTTTCATTGCATATTTTATGATGGTAAGATCTAGTATCTTATTATGTGCTGAAACATTTTATTCTGTATGTTCTCATAGTGTTTTTTGTTTTGTTTTGTTTTGTTTTGTTTTGCTTTATCTTCAAAGAAGCTTTAATTAACAGAAAAGTCACATAGAAAATATAGGGGATTCCCATATTCCCAACCCACTCTCCATCTCCCAATCTACCCTATTAATAATATTTTACAAATATATGTTACATTTTTTATAATTGATGTAAAAATATTAAACATAGCTATGAACAATGGTGAGTGGTTTACATTATGGTTTATATTTTGCATCAAACAATTTTAAAGGTTTTCAAATTTTTTTAAATAGCCTGTATCCTTCATTGCAAGATCATGGAGAACAATTCTAAAGTTATAAAAATGTCCCATGTTCCATCTACTCTAGTCTAACCTCCCCTTCCCTGGGAAATTATGGTAAACACTAAATTTTAATTTTTAAAGAATAAGGTTCATAGTTGTATGCAATAATACTGATGGCTTGACATATTGATCAGTTTCTTTTATTTGGTACTGCTCATGTCCTTGAGAGATTGATTCTTGCCCCTCTGGCTGGTAACATAACTGGACCCCCTGGATAAGAGTTTATCATTATATTGTTTATATTGCGGGTGATTTTTTAAAATTTCAAAATTTATCAACTAATACATTGCATATTTGAGTTGGAAAATCAGGCATATCTGATTTTTAAAAAATGCACTTAATATAATTTAAAAATACATTAAAACTTCTCATTAAAATTCACAATGTTTTTATACTTTTTATATATTTTCCATTGGGAAATATTTGTTTATTTCCATTGGACATTTTATTCTTGAAGTCATCAATCAATTAAGTATATTGTCATTGTATTTTTACAGTAAGATATTATTGAATTTTTTCTTTTAATTGTTTTTATATTAATTTTATTTTTTAATATAATTTTTTATTTTTTTAAAAAGATGCTTAGATTATATGAAAGTTACATAAAAAATATAGGAGATCCTCATATGTCTTGCTCTCAAACCCTCCCACATTTTTCAACATTAACAATACCTTCATTACTGTGGTACATTTGTTACAATTGGTGAACACATTTTGGGCATTGCCACTAAGGGAGGATTATAGTTTACATTGTAGTTTAAACTCTCTACTGCATAATTTTGTAAGTTATGAGCATATATATAATGGCTTTTATCTGTCCTTGCAATGTCATTCAGGATAATTCCCAAGTTCCAAAAATCTCCCCATATTATACCTGTTTTTTCCTCTCCCTCCCCTCTGAAATTCCAGTGGCCATTCCTCCATATCAATGAGAGAAGTTCTTCCATTTCTAAAATCACAAAAAGTCTATACCAGAATACCAGTAAGTCTACTTTAGTCCATTGTTCATTCCCCAATCCTGAGGATTCTGGGTTGGTGATGGCCTCTCTGCCTCTAATTGAGAAGGAGGTTAAATCCCATGGGAGAAATGGATGGGAATATCTTTCTTGTATTTGCATATTCTCTCTGTTCTTGGGATGGTCATTGTCCATCTTCATCTCCTTGTTAGTTGTCCTGGGAGAGACCAATGTATTACAGAGTAGGTGTTGCAAATCTGTTGAGACTCAGGGCCCATCTGGCAAATGGACAGCCCAAGCTTTTCAGTCTCTTGGACATATTCCTAATAACTCTAATACTAACTATAGGTTCAAATAGAAGGGGCAGAAGAGCCATTTGTCGGGAAACCACCCCTGAGTCCAACTCTGAAATACTGGGGAGTATAAGTTCCAAAGTAGGACTCACTGGCAGGGCACCAAACTCCTGAGCTGTCTGCCTTTTCTATAGTTTCTATATGTCTCAACTATGTGAAGTAATATTGCTTTGGCAGTCAATGAGATCCTGCTGAGATGTGCATAAGTGTAACCTCTGGAATAACCGCTTGATTCACTTTGGAGGCTTTTAACCATATAAATTTGTTTGGCTTTATCCTTTCCTCCTTTTGTTCAATATCTTTTTCAAGTTGCATTGCTAGTTGGTGCTTGGTAGTAATCTCTCAATGACAGGAATGTTCTTCCCTGGGAGTCATGTCCTTCTCTGGGGGGAAAGCAATGCATCCATATGCAGAGTTTGGTTTGAGAAAGGCCACATTTGAGCAAAAAGGAGGCTCTCAGGAGGTAACTCTTAGGAACCTTATAATACTAGGCTCAGTTTCAATTTCAAAAGTAAAATTTTTAAGTATATTCATCTATATCAATGGCATATCAATAGTCCTTCCTTCCTCACTAGTCACTGCCCTCATATTCATGAGATTCTTACTGTTTCATTAGAGAATGTGGCAGAGCTCTCACGAATGGGAATTTGATATTGTTTCAGATATAATGTTAATCTCTGACCACTGTGACAATGATCCATGACCTCTTGAACACAATTATATGGAGCATTGATCCTTCTCTGACACACCAGTAACCACTCTGTGATCCAAAACTTCTTCAAAAACCAACTTAAGAAAATAACCAAATACAATCAATAAGAAAATGATGGAATAATGGAAGTTTTAAGAATAACAAACAAAATACAAAAAAAAATTAAAATTAATTAAATATATAAAATTTAAAAATATTTGACATTATATCTTTCATCACTGTAAAACTTGTTATCTTGTATGTATTATGGCATTTTCTTCTGTTTATTCCCCTTGTGTCTTATTTTTTTCCCTTTTGTCTTCAAAGAATCTCTAGATAACAGAAAAGCCGTATACAGAATATAGGGGATTCTCATATACCAAACATCCTACTCCTTTTCCCCTTTCCCCTATTAATAGTTTTTTACAAGTGGATGGTACATTTGTTAAAATATATATATAAATATTGAAACATTGCAACTAACCATGGACAATGTTATATATTATGGCTTATATTTTAGACCATACACTTCTACAAATTTTAAAGAAATTTAACATTGCCTGTATCCATTATTGCAAGATCATGTAGTAAACTTCCATTGCCCTCAAAATGCTCCATGTTCCATCTTTTCTATTATTCCATACCCCTCCGCTTGGGACCCAAATCCACCACCAAGCTTCACTCCTTGAAGAACAAGATCCATAGTTACTTGCAACAACATTGAGAGCTTGATATACTGTCTTGTCCTCCCCTAATGGGCACTGCCTATGTTCTCGAGAGACTCCAACCCCTCAATTTGAGAACATAGCAGGACTGCCTAGAATAGGAGTCCAAAACCTTCCCACTCATTATGTGGGTTTTACCCCACTGATACAACACACTATGACATGATGAACACTTACATACTCCCTAGCCCCCTGCCCTAGGTGCACCTTGTCCAGAATGCCTCACATTTCCAACACCCTAAACCAGCAACTCTTCCCTGCCATATTTACAAAAGGATATTCCCAATGTTGTAGTTTCAACCACATACCTTCAAATCGCAATATTCACTTGGTCCCTCCTCCAAACCTCCCCCAATCCATGGAGAGCCCAACTCATGCTCCTCACCCTACCCCCCTCAAAAACCAACCCCACCAAACCTAATATTATCACTACATATTGTCATGCTCATCCACTTCACTACTACACAATGTAGTGTGTGTGTTCATTGGCTCATAACCTTTTTCTCCCTTTCTGTCTCCTGTAGACCTATATTCTAGACATTAGCTCTGTGAGTCTGTACAACTTGCTTAACTGACATCAGTTAGGTCATGTAATATTTGTCCTTCACTGCATGGCTTGCTTTACTCAACATAAGGTCTTGAAGATTCATCCATGTTATCCCTTTTGTTAATATTGCATTCCTTCTTACAGCTGAGTGATATTCAGTTGTGTGTATATGCCATAATTTGTTTATCCATTAATCTGTTGATGGACATGTGAGCTGTTTCCAAATTTTGGCAATGGGTATTAATGCCGCTATGAACTTTGGTGGGCATATATCTGTTCATGTCCCTGCTTTCAATTCTTCTGGGTATGTACCCAGCAGTGGTATTGTTGGATTACATAGCAGTTCTATAATTAGCTTCCTGAGGAACTCCCAAACTGTCCTCTACAATCGCTGCATCATTCTACATTCCCACTAGCAGTGGATAAGGGTTCCCATTCCTCCTTATCCTCTATGAAATTTGTAGTCTTCTGATTTTTTAATAACTGCCAGTCTAATGGGTAAAAGATGATACCTCATTGTAGTATTGATTTCAATTTCCCTAATAGCTAGTGATGTTGAGTATCTCCTCATGTGCTTTTTAGCCAATTGTATTTCTCCTTTGGACAAGTGTCTATTCAAACCAACTGCCCATTTTTTTAAATGGATTGTTTGTCTTTTTATTTTCAATGTGTAGGATTTCTTTATATATGCTGGATATTAGGCCCCTGTCAGATGTATAGTTAACAAATATTTTCTCCCATTGAGTAAGCTGTCTTTTCACTTTCTTGACAAACTGCTATGAGGTACAAAAGTTTTTAATTTTGTGGAGGTCCCATTTATTTATTTTCTCTTTTGTTGCTGATGCTTTGGGTGTAAAGTTCATGAAACCATTTCCTAATACTTTATCCTGTAGATGCTTCCCTACATTATCTTCCAAGATCTTGATGATTTGGGCTCTTATATTTAAATCTTTGATCCATCTTGAGTTGATTTTTATAAAGGGTGTGAGATGGAGTTCCTCTCTCATTATTTGGATATGGATATCCAGTTCTCAAACACCATTTGTTGGTGGCCTTGTCAAATATCAAATGACTCTATATGTGAGGATCTATATCAGCACTCTCAATGGTCAGTATATCTTTCCTTTTGCCAATAACATGCAGTTTGAATCACTGTAGTTTTATAGTATGTTTTAAAGTCGCATAGTGTGACTACTCTGATTTCATTTTCTCTTTCAATGTGTCTTTGGCTATTGGGGGCTTTTGCACCTCTACATAAATTTCATAGCAAGCTTTTCCAATTCAGGAAAATGTTCTGGTAATTTTTATATGGATTGTCTCAAATCTGTAAATCAGTTTTTGTAGGATAGACATAATAATGATGTTTAGTCTTCCTATGCATGAACAGGGAATATTCCTCCATTTATTTAGTTCTTATTTGATTTCCTTTAACAGTGTTGTGTAGTTTTCTGCATGCAAGTTCTTTACAACTTTATTTAAATTTATTCCCAGGTATTTGATTCTTTTAGTTGCTATGGTAATACTTTAATTTTTTTTTCTTGATTATTTTTTTTTCTTGATTCACTGCTCAGATTGCTTATTATTGATGTACAAAAATGCTACTGACTTTTGCAGAATAATCTTGTAACCTGCCCCTTTAATAAACCTCTAGAAATTTTGAGGTAGATTTCTCAGGTCTTATGAGGTTTAGGCTGTCATCTGTAAATAGTGACATTTTTGCTTCTTCCTTTCCAATTTGGAGGACTTTTATATTTTGTTCTTGCCTAAGTACTTAAGCAAGTATTTCTAACATAATATTAAATGAGAGAGGTGACAATGTGCATCCTTGCCTTGTTCCACGTCTTATTGTGGAATCTTTTAATATTTCACCCTTGAATATGATGTTAGCTGTGGGTTTCTCATATATACCCTTTATCCTGTTGAACAAGTTTTCCTCTATTCTTATTTTTGAAGTGTTTTTTATCAGGAATATTTGCTGTTTTGCTATCTGTCTGATTTCAGATGTACTGTCTTCCACGTCACTGATTCTTTCCTTTGCCTGTTCAAATTTGCTGCTTATGTGCCTCAAGTATATATTTTTTTTATTTCTTGCATTGTGCCTTTCATCACCATCATATCCGTTGCTTTATATAGATGTTTACAATTTCTTTCATAAGTTCTCTCAGTGTCTTCTTAATATCCTTGATATCTTCCTTCACTTATTTAAGTTGATTCATGATAATTTTATTGACAAATTTTATTAGTTGCTCTGTGTTCTGCATCTTCTCCTATTTTCAGTTTGTTCATCAGCCTGGGCCATGTCTTCCTTTTAGTTAGTAAGGCTATTAATTTTTTCTTGGTGTCAAGGCATCTGTTATTCTTGATGGGCTTATTTGTGTAGTTAACTTTTCTTTCAATTCTAGGGTTTTATTTTGCTGTTGTTGTTGTGTGCTGTAAGGCTTCACTTTGATATTTCATTCTTCTTATTCAATTTCCTTGCTATAATCTTTGTTATCTTGAAAAAAATTAGGATGAGAGAAAAGTAAATATATAAGAAGAGGAAAATTAATAGTAATAATAATAATAATCAAATGTAAAAGAGGAGACATACAAGACTTAGGAAAATAAATAATTAGCACAAGTAAAAATCCATGAGAAGGATGGAGAAATTTGTTTAAAAAATTAGAAGAGAAAAAATGAAATGAGAACCAAAATAAAGAAAAATGAATAGAATGAATTAAAATACCAGAATGATAAGAAGAGAGGACAAGAAAAAAAGAAAAAAAAAGTGAAAAAAAAATAAGGAAAGAAAACTGGAAAAAATAGTGAGAGAGGGAAATAAAAATAAAAATTGAAAACCATACAAAAAGAGTGGGAAGAATGAAAAACAGCAGAAAACAGAAGATAGAAAAATGAAGGAAAGAAAAGTAATAACATAGCTAGAAAAAAAACTGGTAAAAGGAAAAAAAGGTGGAAAAAAGAAAGGGCAAACACAACAAATAAGAAACAAAATAGCAGGAACAACAACAACTGAAAAAAAAAAAGTGCCTTCCATTTAGGCCTCTAAAGAGCTTCTCAGGCTGCTGGTGTTCATCAATCAATCACACTGCCACCTGCTCTCTGCAGATGATGTACTGTGTTTTAGTGATTAAAATTTTAAAACTTAAAATAAAAAAAAGAAACCTTTAAAAATATCAAGAGATCCAAGAATATGTAAAACAAAAATAATATCTATATGAACCCTGTCATAAAGTACCAGCTGGATGCTGGATATCCAAGTGGGTCACAATCTTGATTGACAAGGGAGTGGAAACAAGGGCCTCCTATATGCAAAGCAAGAATTTCTCCACTGAGCTAAATTGTGTCCTTAGGTTGATTTATCTTCAGAGAGCTATCTGTCACTTTTCCCCCAGGCATTTTAAGACTTTCATAGCTTGATAGAGTCCTGCTGATTAGTTGCCTGTCCCCACGCCCTTTCTAATCTAATTGCTTTCTCTCCCAGAACATGTGAATGGGTGTGACAGCCTCCTTGAGCATTACCCCCTCCGCTTTACCTGTTGGGTCCTGGTCCCTTCCAAGATTCAAACACAGCTCAGCTGGCCAAACTCATCACCAAGAAACCACTCTCCAGCATCTGTAAGGCCCCTCTTCCTCCCAGGGAATTCCCTCTTCCAGTCCCTTGGGAGCAGCAAGCTAGGGGTACTATGGCTACTTGTCCTGAGGGTGGGATATATATGACATTTCCAGCCACAGGGGCAAGCAACTCATGGTTTTCTTCTTATCTTTCCAGTACCCTCATAGATGATTAAATATTATTGTTTCTTTATTAGATTTTCTAGGCTTCAAGGGGATATAACTGGACTTGGAATGCTGTCAGAACCAAGAAAGGTTTTCTTCATCACAGTGTCTCAGGGAATACCTGAGTTTATGTCTTTTGGGTTCCTTCAATCTTTTTAATTCATTCTTCTTTTATTACTGAGAAGATTTTATGTTTCTTTAAATAAAGGGCAGAAAGTGACCATAACAAAAACAAGTACCTTGTTTACATATGCAAGGGAGGATTGTCAGCTGGATTTTCAGAGTACCACTTCTAAATATTTGGAGAATAAAAAAACTGCAGCTGTCAGCTTGGATTTTATTTACTCCTTGGTGATCAATGTGGTTGAGGTTGAGAAGAACAAGATGTTAACTCTCCTGTAAAATGCCAAGGTGTGCATTGTGCGTGTCTGTGTGTTTGTGTGCATGTGTGTTTAATAGGGTGTGAGCATGCCTCAGAGCAGGGTTATCTGAGGTAATATATTCCAATAGGTATTTCAGATAATACAGAGCCTGAATGCAACCCTACATATGTTGATAGGACTCGTCCAATTCCATTTTCTGGGATAGCTTTGCAACCAAATTAATGAAGTGTGTGAGGTACAGCATATGGATAAAGGAATCATTGAGTTTGAAGTTTCAGCAGCAATGAAGCTGCCTTGTTCTTAAACCTTCTTTGAATTAATATCTCTTCACAGTCCATTTATTCATTGCCCTGCCACACTGATGTCCTTGTTCACCCTGAAAATCTGAAACAAGTCATTATTTAGGGTCTTTGCCCTGGGTGTTCTCTCTGCTGGACACAGACTTCCTCATATACTCAGGGCTCATGCCTTCTCTTACTTAAGGCACCCTTGCAACTTTCATATTATATATGGGAATTTCCTGAACTCCAATTGAAATATTACACCCTCACATCATCCTTTTACCTGCTTTCTTTTCCTTAAAGCACTTATAATCACCTGATTTTTAATATGATTATGTTTTTATTTACATATATCATTTCTCTATATTAATGATGGTACTTTTGGGGTCCAACACTGTAAACTCATTGCATCAACTTTACTTGCTTTTTAGTCTCAAATCAATATATATTCCACAAATGAATGAATTTCTGATGAAATCCATGGACTACCTGAATTCTTGTGAAAAACCTGAGTTTTGGGGAAGGAATTCTTAAACAGAGACTGGCACTAGAAGTACATTAAAGGAATGAGATCCATATAAATAATATGGAGATTAAAATTTTCACTGAAATACACAATTTGAAGCATTTCTGCTTGGATAGTGGTGCTTGTTTATGTGAAAACTACCCAAGTTCCATTCTATTTCCTGTTAGTAATATGAATCACATGAGATCTGGAAATGAACACAAATTTCAGGATTTCTTATCCTGTGATTTGCAAGGGATCTGAATTGTAGCCCCTCATCTTTGGGCTGTTCCTGTCCATGTCCCTGGTCTGCAGAACTGGGAACCTGCTCAGCATCCTGGCCATCACACCTTACTTCCACCTCCACACACATATATACTTATTCATCTAATACCTGGCACTTTGTTGCATCTGTTTATCCTCCTCCACTGTCCCAAAGATGCTGGTAAACATCCAGGCAAGAGCAGAATCATAACCTATGCAGGATGTATCATGCAGATGTACTTTTTATTGCTTTTTCAGGGTGGAAGGTCTTCCTCCTGGCTGCAATGGCTTATTACAACTTCATGGCCATCTGTCACCCCCTGCATTAGGCAGTCATCATGAGGCACTGGATCTGTGTCCTGATGGTTCTGTGGTCTTGGAGCATAAGTGTTATGCAATCCTGTTTACAAGGTTTAATGGTGTTATGATTGTCCTTTGGTTCACATATTGAAATCCCACACTTCTTCTGTGAACTTTGTCAGATGGTCCAACATGCCTGTTCTTACACCTTCTTCAATTACTTAGTGATATAGTTGATAGCTGGAGTGCTGGGTGCTTGTGCCCTAGCTGGGGTCTTCTACTCTTACTCAAAGATTGTTTCCTCCATATGTGAAATCTTGTCAACTCAGGAGAAATATAAAGCCTTTTCCACATTGTATCACACCTCTCAGCAGTCTCATTTTACTGTACAAGCACAAGGGTGTACTTCAGTCCTGCTACTTCACACAACACACATGCAGATGCATCAACCATGGCGAGGGACATCGTGGACAAGCCTATGCTGAAGCCCTTCATCTATAGTCTAAAGAATAAAGACATAAAGGAGGCTTTCACAAAATGCTTTGGGAAGAAAGCCAGAAATGTTTCATTTGCCTGTAGTAGCTGAAGTGTCAGATGTAGCAGCTCTGCCTAATAATGCCTCATGAAAGTGAGCGTCCTGAGTTAGAGCCTTAAAGAATTTACTATACAAACATCCACGTCCAAGCAAACAACACTGGTTACCAGAAAGCTAGAAATAATGGTAGTTTCCTTTTAATACAGGTATCTTCAATTAACCTGAATTTCATGGTGATCATGTATGCTGTATTCAAAGAGCTACAGAAATGCTGAAAATAATGATCAACAATCATTCTGAATCACCCAGTGCTGTTCTCATTCATTAATGTATCAGTAAGCTGTTGATGCATAATAAGCCATCTTATAAATAGATGGTTTATGATGATGCTTTTAGTACTGCATGGCTGTCAATGGGGCGGAGTTGTTTGATCTCTGACTGGACCTCATGAAAGTGTGTTCAGCTTTGTGACATCTGGAGAGATCCTGCTAATCTTTTCTGGGGTCTCTTACATATTAGCATCTGGGCCAGGTCTAGGGAGGTCCCACTGGCCTTGACTGACTCTACTGGCCTTTGAGCTGCATGCATCCTCTAGCAGGCCAGCCTGGCAATTGTTCATATGACAGAATTCATGGCTACAATTGCAACAGCAGAACCACTCCAAGGCCTCTAGAGGCACTGTCAATTCCAGCATGCACCCTTGGCCAAAGGAAACAGACTGCTTTGAGTAACTCACAGAATCAAAAGTGGATAAAGACAAAAAATTATGAAAATAGGAAAAAGAAGGTGAATATAGAGAAACACAGGGTCAAAGTGAGAAGGCATGGATTCTGGGAAACATGGTATTTTAATTTGCCAAGTAGCTATGATGGAATTGTCAGGTTTTTTGGCTTAAACAATAATACATTTTCAGTCACAGATTTAGAAGCTAGAATTCCAAAATCCAGGTCTCTGCAGAATGTGTTTCCTCCCTGTGTCTGTAGCATTCTCCTGCTGGCTTTCCACAATCCTTAGAGTTAAATGGATTGCATCTCTGCCTCTGTCACATGGTGATCTATTTCATCTCTGGCTTCTTCTTATTTCTGACTTCTCTCAGATTTTCCTTATAAAAAGCCCAGAATTATGAACTAAAGCCCACACTGATTTAATCTGGTTTCACACAAATAGAATCTGTGTAGATCATATTCTTAAATGTGTGCCTACAAATGCTAATTGTAGTATTTTCACTGGTTTCATTTACAAATGATTTCAGAGACAGAGGGCTAGAAATTTTTACTTCAACATATTTTAATACATCAATTTTATTGATACATATTAATAAAGTATAAATCTTTCCAAAGTGTATAATCAATGGTATTCGTTGTAAGCAAATATTTGTGCATTCATCATTTCAGTCACCCCTAGAGTGCCTTCAATATTCCAATAATAATAGTAAACAGAAACAAACAAAACCCATGACCTCTCATTCTCTCTAAGCCTT
>JAQZBX010074855.1:0-14695 GCA_029593785.1 Cabassous unicinctus
TGCTTGTGCTTGCTGTGTCCATTGGCTGTGTGCTTTTTTCTGTGTCTGCTTATCTCCCCCTTGCTGTGAGGTCTTGCTGTATCAGCCCACCGGGCCACACGGGCCGGCCTGCCCTCACAAGGAGGCCCCGGGAAGCGAACCCGGGGCCTCCCATATGGTAAACGGGAGCTCTATCCATTGAGCCACACCCGCTTCCCTGGAGTTTTAATTAGAATTGTATTGATAGAATGATTTGGGGAAAATATGATGTTGGGTGTTCCTGTCCAAGAACATGGCATATATCACCAATAATATCTTTCAATGAAGTTTTATAATTTTCTTCAAAGAGGTCTTGCACATCTTTTGTTGGGTTTATTTCCAGATACTTTTTACTATAAACGGTATCTTATTTTAATGACATTTTAAACTGCTTAATAGTATGTAGAAATGCAATTGACTATTACATATTGCTGTTGTATCTAACGAGTTTGCTAAACACATTACTTTTAATAATTTCTTTGTAGAGGCTTTAGGGTTTTCTAAGTAGAAAATCATATTACCAGCAAATAATGACAGTTTTATTCCTTCTCTTTCGATTTTAGACATTTTTCTTATCTTAATAAACTGCTTAGGACCTCCTTAAAATGTAGAGTAAAAATGGTGATAGCAAGAGTCATTGTCTTCTTCCTGATCTTAAAATTCCTCTAGGTTCACCAAGCCATGAAGTCACTTGGCAACCAAACTGCCTTTACCTTACTCTGGGGGAAAAAAAGGCCTGGATCAAAGTTCCACAAAATTTCACAAGACATGATGATCCAAGATCTTTCAAATCTGGCTATACGTGAGGTATAGAATGAGCTCACAGTTAGCTATTTTCTCTAAAATGTATTTTTACATATCAACTATGTTTAAATAAGATCCTTTATATTTAAAACAGAGCTCTGTATTCATCTTTCTGTGATCAAAGTAATAGTTTTACCTTAAAGGTAGAGAATGCTTTGATTTGAATCTTCTTTCCTCACCTATCAGTTCTATGATCCTGAGCTAGTTACTTAATTTCTTTGTGCCTCAATTTCTGCATCTGCAAATTGGGGATACTGCATAGGTTTGCTCTCATTATCAAATGAGATAACATTTGTAAAGTGCTTAGAATAATGAAAAGCTATTATGACCAGAGAGAAAACAACATAGCATTAATGTCTAGGAGTTTGGGATCTGGAATCAGCCTGCATTGAGTAAAAATCCCAGCTCTACTATCCTCTAACCATTCAATTTAGAGCAAGTTAATCAATCTCTGAGCATAGTTTCCTCATCTATTAAATGTTGGGGTAATACTATTATCTATCCCATGGGCTATGACGATTAAATGAGATAATGCATGTAAAGTGCTTAGCAGAATGGCTGACTCATAGAAGTGATTCAACAAATATTAACAATCATTCCTAAAATGATACAAAGTAATCATACAGTAAACTCATGCAGTAATCTTAAATTTACCAGCCTGTTGGATAGGTTAGGCTGAAGTTTATCTTTGATTAGTCAATGAAAAAGGAGGGTGGTATAAACAAGATAAGGACATATATTTACCTCAGGAGAACAAATCATTTTCAAGAGTAAAAGCATCTAATTTACAAGCTAATTATAAGTCATTCCTTCCCTTTCATTATTCTCAAAATTTTGAATTTAGATGTAATAAAACACATGGAGTATTAAAAAAAAAAACTAGGTTTTTATAGATTCATGCCTTTTACCAATTAAGGAAGTTTTCAATTTCTAGTTTACCAAAGATTTTATCATAAACAGATTTTTAATTCTATCAAATATTTTTCTATTTGAATATATTCAGATACCTTTGTTAATGTGGTGGATTACATTCACTATTTTCTGATATTAAATCAACTTTGCCTTCCTGCGAAAAAATCAACTTCGTGATTTCATATATATATAAAACTAAAGTCCATACTTCATTCAGATTTCTTTAGTTCTTACCTAATGTCCTTTTTTCCATTCTGGGATCCCGTACAAGACACATTACATTTGGTTGCCACGTCTTCTTAGGCTCCTCTTGGCTGTGACAGTTAATCAGACTTTCCTTGTTTTTGATGACCCTGACAATGTTGAGAAGCATATTGTAGAATGTCCCTCAGGATTTGTCTGATGTTATTTTCACTACACTGGGGTTTTGGGTTTTGGGGAGGAAGGTCACAGAGGTAAAGTGCCATTCTCATCACATCTTATCAAGAGAGTACATTGCTTATCACTGTTGATAGTACCCGTCCTTCCTTGATCACCTCGTTTTGAGTGAGAAGTCAAATATGTGTGTTTTAGTTTCCTTGGCTGCTCAAGCAAACCAATGTAATGATTGGCTTAAACAATGGGAATTTATTTGCTTACAATTTTGAGGCTAAAATAAAGTCCAAATCAAGGCATCATCAAGGAAATACTATCTCCCCAAAGACTGTGGAGTTCTAGGGCTGGCTGCTGGTGATCCTTTGTCCTCAGCTTTTCACATGGCAAGGCACATGGTGGTGTCTCCTGGTCTCTCCCTTTTTTTCTGGGTTCCATTGGTGTTCAGTTTCTGGCTGTCTGAGCCCTCAGTGGCTTTCTCTCTGCCTGAATTTCATTCTGTTTATAAATGATGCTGGTAATAGGATTAAGACCATCCTGAGGTGGGCCACACCTTTACTGAAGTAACCTCAGAAAAATTTGAGTTCACATGCACAGGAATGGATTAGTTTTAAGAACATGTTTTTCTGTAGTACGTACAGGTTCACACCATCACAGGAAGGTACTGTAATTTTTATTATAATGACATGTCATTGTAATAGTAAAATGATGTAATGCAATAGAGAAGAATTCAGAGACCCGATATCTAAGCCCCGTTCTGCCACTAAGTTGCCTTGTGAGCTTTTGCTGGTCATTTTACTTCTCTGATCCTCTAGGTTTTGTGTTTTTTTTTTCTTTTCTTTGTCCTCTTATATAAAACTCAACTTTATATTTTGGCTGGGCATGCCATTCTAAACAAATATTCTCTTGAAAAATCATTTGCATGTTTATATATTTTTAATTAAAAAAAAATTTAAAGATACTTAGATTACATAAATGTTACACAAAAAATATAGGGATTACCATATGCCCCACTACCCACACCTCCCACACCCTCCCACATAAACATCCTTTATTAGTGTGGCATATTCATTGCAATTGATAAACGCATCCTGGGGCATTGCCACTGAGCATGGACCATAGTCCACATTGTAGTTTACACAATTCAGCAGGTTATGGGAAGTATAGTTACTTCTTAAACAATGTTCAGTCCTTGGTTTGCAAATTGTGGTAAACAGCCTCCAGGTATATCCTCAATGATCCTCATCTCCTGCATTTAACAATAGGATATTGTGGAAATGAAGGAGCTTCTGAGGATAGATAATAAGACATTGCACCTTCCACCTTGTGCTTTCTTAGTCAAGGGGGGGGGGGGAAGCCTGAAACCATGTCACCAGCACACTCCAGCAGCTTCATGGAAAGGCATGGGGTGAGGAACTGAGGCCTCCTGCTAACAGCACAGATTTTCCTGTGATTGAGTGAACTATCTTGGAAGCAGTTCCTGTAGCCAGGTCAAGTTTTCAGATGACTTCAGTCTTAGCTGTCATATTTATTACAATCTCATGAGAGACCCTGGATCCAGAACGACCCCAGAATTCCTGAACCACAGAAACTCTGTAAAATATTTATAGTTGTTTTTAAATTAAAATAATAAAGAAAAAGAAACAAAAATCCAAAAAGGACTGTTTGTGGATGGAGGGTTGAGAAAACATGTCTTTTGAAAGCCAACCTTGAGAAACCGTGCTGTTTGAAAATGCACAAGCATTGTTCAGAGTTAATAAAATTGTAACGTCTCTGTTGGTTTCATCACCTTATTAACAATTCTGCACTTTGCACATTGCTTTGGTAAAATGCCAACTGTTTCCTGAATGTATTTTATACCCCTCAACTATATATAGGAAAAGTTCCTCCAAGATGGGACCAGAACTAGCATTCCATAGCTTCCACAGACCGGACCTCCTTGGAGAGCCACTATGCACAATTGTCTGCTGGAGTCCTGGGGCTGGATTGGATTCTGCCCAGGAAGTTCCACAGAAGAGAGGAAAGGGGATCTTTGTTAGGAAAGCAAGACCTGCCTCTGTCCACGAGTGCCAGCTCTCTCACTTCTCTCTGCTCTTCCACTGTCTTGGGATGAACTGGGGTGGAATAGGCTGGTGCCACCGAGCTCCGCAGCCTCACCCGCTCCAGTAGCTCCCGCACAATGCACCTTGCAGCACCAAGAACCAGGCCCCTACCTGCCAAAATCACTCCTATTTGAGCTTCAACACGCCTGAACCTGCTGTTCTCCTTGTCCCTCCCCCACCCCACCACCACCCGGAGGCAATGATACCTCTAGGGGATAGGTCTGAGATATACTCCAAGAGTCTCTGCTCTCAAGTGTCTCTGCTGGAAAGTAGGCAGCTAAGAAGGAAAATGTGCAGGCTCAGCCTATTATCTCATTTCTTTTCTGTTCACTTTTTGTCTTGCTACAGTTACTTATCTTACCCCAAGATCCAGGAGGCAGATAACTGATTGTTAAACTCTTACTAGAGATTACCTCAAAATTTTTCCAAAGTAAAGCCAACTCTTGACTAACAGGCAAAATAGGGGAGGGGATTAGGTCACAGATGAGTTGAAATAACTTTTAACAAAACTACAAGCCACTCTTTATTACCAGAAGGTGACTTAACAGGTCTGCAGTTTAACCTGGGATAAGGTGCAGTAGGGAACCCGGACTCCTGTGATGAGCAGATGCTGGGGAGGGCTGGGCCCAGGCCACCAAGCAGGAAGGGGCAGCCCTTACCTCAGGCACTTGGCGTTCACCCTCATCCCAGGTGGGGCCTGGCAACCACTACCCATCAGCTGTTGCCCAACTAAAAGTCAAACCCTTGGGGTTTTCCTCTTAAATATGGATAACCTGCAAAGCAGTTACTGTGACCCAATAATAAAGGCTATTAGCATCCAATACACAAATAAAGCAGTTTGACTATGAAATTTTAGGTCATTTGTCTATCCCATCCCTTTCCAGGTCTTGGTCCATTTAATTTGGGATTGGAAACCAGTCTCCAGTGGTGTGGGGTCAAGACACCAGGTACATTCAAAACTCAAGTGATTCCAAAGTGCAGCCAGGATGATCCACCCTGAAGCTGAGCGGACAAGGTCCTGGGATGAGGTCCCCAACTAGAGGAACCCACATCCTCAGCCTGCTGCTCACTGAAGGGCCTGCTTTACAGGTATCAAGGGTTTAAGGCTGGAAGTGACACCGAAGGAGGAGATAGGGTATTAAAATCAAAACAAAACAAAACAAATGAAACAGCATTTAGCTCCCAAAAGCACTTTTTATTTGAGGCAAGGAAAAGTCTAGCTGGGAGGGGTTTATAATTCCAACAGTCAAAACCCAATTGTTAGTAGCATTACCTTGACACTACAGATTTTACTTCTCCTTGGTCAGAAAGGGGTATTTAAGTTGTACTTCCCAGTTGGGCAAGAAAAAGGGCAAAGAAACTGCAAGAGACTTCTAATCTACAGATAGTGCTCTTCAGACCCCCAGGCCCAGCTGGACAAGCCTGTCCTGGCTAGTCTCACAATGCTAAGCACTGCACTTGTCAGGAAAAAAGGAGGCAGAAGAAAAGGAGCAGGTCACTTAGGGAGGAGCAGGCATCCACAGCTTCAGAACTCAGTAGTGAAGGGGTAATCCTTGTGGGAGGATGCGCTGCCAGGAGGAAACAGGAACACATTTGGTTTTTGAGGAATAGATTTTGATGATAAGAAATTACAAAAAGACAGAAGTGTCTCACTGAGCCAACAAGACAGTTGTTCTGAGACTGCAGGTCATGACCTTGCACCCGGTTGGGGGCTGCCCGTGACCTATTTTTTGGCCTTTTTTGTGTCTGAGGCCATAGGCAACAGCAACATGCTCACCAAGCCTGGCCAGCCAGACCGGGCTCTGCAGGACAAACGGTTGAGTGACTTTGTCAGGGTCACGGGGCTTTTTAGTGTCAGAGCTGGGACTCTGTCGAGCCCCAGCACCATGGCCTTCCTATTTTATTAGTCATTAAGACAAAGCCACGATGTACAGTCTTTCAAGAAGGTGGGACAGGGCCACCTGGACTCATCTAGTTTCACATCAGCTACTAAGACTTGAAAATTAAATAACAAGAAATGTGGTTATTTCAGCTTAGGCCTGTTAGGCCAATAGTGCACCTGGGGATAAGATACCTGGAATAGATCTCTCGGGGCATTTTCCCCAAGACTTTGAGTAGTTCAGCTGATTAAGGTTTAAATGCTGCACATGGAAGAGACAGCAAAGAAACATGCAAAAGCCAAAAGAGCTGTGATAATAGGACTTGGAAGTTAAGACCTCCAGGAGTTATTCTTTTGTTCTACAGCACCTGACAATCCCTTGGGACTTAGTATCACAGCAGGACTCACTCACCTCATCAAGGCACAGACCCTCCAGTTTCTGTTGTAACTGAGTAAGGTGGTCATATCCACACTGCTAAGTTCAAAGTCAAAGACCTAAAAATAAAATAAAATAAACAAAATCCAATAAAGTCTGTAATAAAGATCAAAAACAGAGTATCAAAGTATCAGAACAGTTTTGAGCAGGACCATAATCAATGAGAGATGGCTGCCACTGCCTTGAATGGTAAAGGCAGTAGAGGAATTGAATTTAGAAAAAATTTATTACATTAATATTCAGAGAATGCATTCATATGGCTAGGTACAACATGGAACAACAAAAAGGGTCTTTTTCACTTCTTGGACTTCCAAGGAAAATGATACTTTTATTCCATTTCAGAAACACTGCTGAGCACTTCTATTTTGGTAAGAACCTGTGGGGAATATAATTATGGGTAAGATGTGTCGCTGCCTCAGTTTACAATGAAGCAAAGAAGCATTTTGAGAGCTATAAAACAAAGAAAAATTAATCACACACGATATCAAAGATACTAACAAAGCACCTCAGGGAGTCCAGAGGAATGAGAAATAAATCCCAGCTGAGGAACTGAAGAACATGCCAAGGAGGAGATGGCATCAAGACAGGCCTAAGAACCCAAATAAGGCTTTGACAGAGAGCGTAAGCAAGCACCCCAGGAGGCCAGCAGGCAGTCCTCCAGAGCGGACGGTGGCCCAGCATGAGGCCATGAGGGGCAGCACACTCAGGGGGATCGAGGTGGGCCCTGAGCTTCAGCCAGCCATGGAATGTGAAGAAATAGTCTGTTGGCTATTCTAGGATTATAACCATGAAAAAAGGTGCAAAGACTATGCAGTAAGATGCAAAAATAAAATTATTTTATCTACATCTTGAGATTAACAATTTAATAATTTTTAAAAATACCTTTAAAAATGAAATATGAAACAAGATCCATCTCTAGCAGGATAGGTGCTTCCCATAGAGGCCATTGTTTTATTGCTTTACCTTGAATTGGTAAAGTTTCCCTTCCATACGTGAGAAGAAAACTGTCTCCCCTACTGAACTATGGATAAGCTCCACTCCCTTCCATCCCCATTCCGAGTGTCCAGAAGCATGTGTCAGGTCCAGCCCGTGGAGCCAGGCAAAACTAGCTGCTACTATGCAAACAGCCATCCATGAACCTGGGCTGTGGCCTGCATAAGGATGAGGGGAGCTAACTGCCAAATACAGCTGCAGGCCCCGTGGCTGTGCCATACTCTGGACCAATTGTCAGAAGAAGAGGCAGTGCCACTGGTGAAGCTGCTTTGCTCAATGAGAACAAACGCACCTCACAGGGCAGCTCTTCTCCTGGCGGCGTCCCCCACACTGGGGCGAGAGGCAAGCAGGGACAGTCTGGTCCGCTCTTCAGCATGTTCCAAGTGCCCACCAGGGAGCGCTTCACTGGTGCCCTGACACAGCTGGACTGCTCTGCCCCACAGGCAGGCGATTTCTTTGCAGGTGGGCTAAGTGGCCTTTGGGGTCCTTCATGGTCCATGGACTTATCACCACAGCAACTAAGGCACCAAACACTGCATGATGCCCTTTGATGCATCATCTTAATCTTTACAATCCCTGAAACAGGTATTAACTCCATGTTACAGATGAGGAAAGAGGCACAGAGCAGGTAAAGAATTTGCCCAGGGTCCTAGAACTGGTAACTATTGAATCCTGATACAAACCCAGAAGCCAGGCAGTATCACTGAAGAGCAACTTTATCTCAGGGAAAAGACTAAGTGTCACCGAGGAGCCTCAACCAAAGTGTATGCCTGTGGCCCCAAGGCACAGGTGAACTCCATGAACAGGCTAAGAAGCCCTGTGGAGAGACCTTCTCTCTTCCCTGGGCCAACCAACTGGATCTTACCTGAAAGTTCTCAGTGATACGTTCAGGTGTCACAGACTTGGGGATCACCACCATATTCCTCTGAATGGGGAACCGGATCAGCACCTGGAAACCCACAGGGACATAGTGTACATACACCAAGTATTCTACATCATCATTACAATTAATCTTATATATACATATGCAGAAGACAGAAATGCCAGACATTCACAGGTGAGAAAACAGGTTCAGAGATATTAATTTGCCCACGGTCATATCTAGCAACAGGGAGGGGAGGCATTCAGGCCCAGATGTGGCTCCAGTCCTGCTCTTAGCGCCACTCAGCTCTGTGCTTCAGTGTTGCCCCGGGTATATGCCATATGATGAGACTAGTCACTGCCCAGAACTCACACTATCACTTGCAGAGAGAGGACATTTCACTTGCAGCTGATAGTAAGTACTCCTACATTTGTATAGAGATGAGCTTTCACATAAATTAACAACTGTTGATCCTTATGGCAACTTATAAAGGTAGGAGCAGGTCCCAGACCACATGGCAATCTTCTAAATTCCCGATCCATGCTCTTTCTACTATGCACTCCAGGACCCCAAACAGCATTTCCAGAGAGGGCCTCACTGGGCTCAGGCACTCAGTCCCCTTCCGTTTTGTCTACTAGGACCACAAAGAATGCAGGGAGTTCATGGAACAGTCACGAGGGCCTGGAAAGGGCTGTACCTGGGCTGTGGTTTTATTATGCTTGGTTGCAATTGCTTTGATCCTGGGATCGTCCAGTAGGGAGGGGTCCTCAGGCTTGGCCCTGGAGAAAGAGAAGATTTCCATGTGAACACACATCAATGCCCACTCAAGGCAGCCGCAACTCTAACCGAGTGAGACAGTGTGTCTGACAGAGGAAGTCCATCAGCATCCTCCCAAGGCACCCCAGGATGGTCTGCAGATCAGCCCCAGAAGCATTCCCCTTGATGCAGAATTCTTCTTTTCAGTCCTTTCTAATCTTCATCACCTGACAAGAGAACATGACCCCCGAGGAAACCTCACCAGGGCCTGTCAGGAGAGCCAAGGGGACTGTAGGCAGTCACTGCGATGCCCTTGGACTGGCAGTACTGGAATAGCTTCTCCTGAGTTAGGTACGGGTGGCACTCAATCTGCAAAAGCAAACACGAGGGCTGCTGAGGGCAGTGCAGACACACAGCGATGTGACGTACAGGACATTTCCTCATGCTAAGTCCCTTTCCTCCCCAGGCAGAAAACTAGGTTTAACAAGTGTCCTGCCTCCCAGATAAGCTGTAAAGTTTCTGTATTTCCTAGCTTGTGTCCTTGGTGTTATAATCTTGTTACTGATGTACCATGGCCACAGTCCCTAAAGGCTTTTTCTGGTTTTATCCAATTAGCAACTGTGACAGGTCTGAGGACCTCAATGTCTGCACGCTGCTTATCTGTCATCACAAGCCAGGTTCAAACTCTTTCTCTCCTACTAGTTTTGCTCCCAAATGTGCCACTACCATTCTGAATCAGAAATCTGGGACTCTGAAAACATTCAGAAACCTGCCTCCTGGCTACTCTCAGCGTGATGTAAATAAGAAGAAACCGCCAGGATCAGATAGTAAAATAGTATCCCAGGGAGGCCAGATTCTCTGGTGGATGTTTACCTGGTTAACGGCAGGCTTATATTTTAAGCCAGGTTTGTTTAAGAGCCTCTCGATTTGGAGATGGTTGAAGTTAGACACTCCGATCGCTCTGACCATCCCTGCATCCACCAGCTCTTCCATGGCCTAGAGAGAAAGAGAGTATCTGCTTGATGATGAAATTTGCCAAAAAGGACAAGGAAAGAAATCAAGTCCTGCCCTCATGATTCAGTGCCAACCAAATAGACCTTTCAGAAGTCAAGAGATGGTAGGAAAAAGGTAGGTTTTAATTTAAAGAGATATGAGGAAAAAAACACAAAAACAATAACAAAATACAGTGAAAGGAATGGAGGAGCAGGTTTCTCACACTTTGTTCACTCACTCACAAGGAGAATGTGAAGCTGACAATGAAGAATAAGGTCAAATCAGGGTCTGCCTTACCGCCCACGTGTCCACAAAATCGGTGTCACTGGGAATTGCGTTGCCTGACTCATCCAGTGGGAAAAGCTCCTTCCCAGGCTGTCAATACAATAAAAAACAAAGCACAACAACAACAAAAATCAGTAACAGCCCTTTACCAACTTGTTGGGGGAGCTGCTTCTTTGAAAATAAATATCTAGAAAACTTATTCTTAGCTATGATAGCTGGCTAAGTTTTCAGGAAATAATCAAGGACAAGTCTGCACGTCAATGTGAAAAAGACAACAGGCAGGAGAACCCCAAACACTTTTTCTATCTAAAAGGATGGAAGCTGAGCAATCACTATCCCTCACGTATGTGAGGGACTATTAGGTGGAGGTGTCGACACTCCGTCAGTGAGACTGGCCCCATCAAGGGCTGGAGTGTGTGGACAGGGCAAGGATTCAAGACCAGGACCCATGAGGCCCAAGTCCTGGCTGGATCACTAATCTCTAAAACTGTTACCTCACTGAGGCTTGCTGGCTTCCCATGAAAAACCAAAGTGCCAAAGGATGAAAGTCAAGTTCCTTCAGATTCTAACATACCACAATGCAATAAAATAGAGCTAGAGGATAAAACCCACACTTCTCTACCTGGCTGACCACGTAGAAAACTGAATCAGTGGCTAGAAAGAAGGCAAAGAATGTAAAAAATCTAGAATTCTTTCTGTGCAAAGAGCTAGGCTGTCGGCAAATACGTCAAGCTTCCACAGCATGGGGTATGTGTGTGGAATGCATGCATGTACATACAAACATGGAAAGTATGTGTGGATATATTTGCTTATGTTTTTGGAAGCAGATGAGGAGCTCTGCTTCCAGATGTCACTTATGGCCTACGTGAAGCAGGGTCAGTGATGTCACCTGTGCTATGTTTGCTGTCATGAAGTTGTAAATTATACAATCACCAAATGACAAAAAGTAGTAGTGATCCTCACCTTTATAATGGGCAGAGGAGGGACCTGTGGTTCTTGTTAAACTAGAGTCTCTGGTTCAGAAGGCCTGGAGTGGGGCCTGAGATCATAATTTCTAACAAGTCCCAGCTGCTGCTGGTCCATGGACGAATCTTTGAGAAGCAAGGACCTAAGAGTCTACCCAACATAGCCTTCCAGCAAAAGACCACCACAGGTTACACATGGGCTACAGGGGAATTGGCCTGAGCCTTGTACCCCATACCTTAAAGCCTGTAGGCCAGTGAATGAGGTAGAGGTCCAGGTAGTCCAGCTTGAGGTCACTAAGCGTCTTCTGGCAGGCTCCTTTTACCATGCTTTTCTCATGGTACGTGCACCAGAGCTGAAAACAGAAAGAGAACACATCACGGCTGCTCAAAAGACAAAGGATTCACTTCCCTCTCCCAACAACCCAGCCATTTTATCATAATGCTATGGCTGAGTTGATTCAACTAATGGTTGTGAGGATCCTAACATTTCAAAGCAATTATCAGGCCAAGGAAAGCTCTCAAAAGAACCAAAGAGAAGGCATAAAATAGAATGGACAGGATCTAATCATGACTTCTCAGGGCTATTTTCCTACCAGGCTGGTCTTTTTAGAGTCAGCCTCACTCTCTCAACCAGTGGAGATCCAGTCTGCAGATGAGAACGATGGTCCATCCCCAAAGATAATGCACTAGAAATAGAGAGCCACCCCACAAACTCAGCCACATCAGCAAGGCATTCAAATCAAAGGGTCCAGATGGAGTGACCACCCAACAGCCAGCCATGGACAAGCAAACTCTAGAGCCCTCTATTGCCTCCAAGCAACACACTTCCGAAAGAATCACCTGCTAGGTAGGTGGTAACTGTAACCATATAATAAAGTCCCAGAGTATTGACTCAGCTCCTGATGTGAGGCCATGATTGGATATGTCTGAATAAGAACCCTTCCCCCAGTCTCCTCCTAGAAAGCGGTACCTTGCTGACAATGAAGAGATCCTCGCGCTTTACCACCTGCTCCTTGAGCTTCTCCTGGATGGCAATTCCCACCTCATTCTCATTCTGGTACACGTGGGCACAGTCAATGTGGCGGTACCCTACATCAATGGCTACCTTCACAGCCTCTGTCACCTTGCCTGGAGGGGACTGAAAGGAAAAGGAACATAAAAGCCAGGGGGCTTAAACACACACACAAATACAGTTTGTATAAAACCAAAGAAGAAGGGAAATGTGAAATTGCTGGTCCTTTTTGGTCCTTATTAAAGTTCCAGTACCTTTAATTTCTACAAAGGAAGGGCCTACACAAATTTCTGAAGCAGCATTCTAAACCTATTAGCTCTCAGATATGGGGAAAAATAAGGTGAAATGCCACAATTTTTCATTTTAAGAAAGTCTGACAGCCATTTAAAAGCAGAGAGATGACCTTAAAGACTGCTAAAACTATACTGATGTTCATAGCAGCATTAGTCACAATTGCTAAAATATGGAACCAGCCCAAGTGTCCATCAACTGATAAGCAGATAAACAAAATGTGGTATATACACACTATTCAGCCGTAAGAAGAAATGAAATCAGGATACATGTGACAACATGAACTAACCTTAAGGATATATGTTGAGATAAATAAATAAGCCAGACACAAAGGACAAATATTGTATGCTCTCACTAATATCAAAATACGATGAGTAAACTCATGGAGGTAAACTCTAGCATATAGGTTACTGGGAGATAGAATGTGGGTTGAGAATGAGAGATGATGCTTAATATATGTAAAAATTTTAATAAGGTTAATTGTAAAAGTGTGGAAATGAATAGAGTTGATGGTAACACATTATATTGAGTACAACTAACACTGGTGATTTATAAATGTGATTCTGGCTGTAGAAGTTTGATATTGTTTATGAATTCCAAAAACAGATATTGGATTGTATTTGTAAACTGCTCTGTTCCTCTGGGTATATTAGATTGCATTAGATTCAGAAGTTTCACTTTTACTTTATTAAATCAAAATTAGGGCTTTTATTTGACCACATTATTCGGGGGTGCAGGGTTGAGTCCCTACCCCCCTGGTGGGGATAAAACAGACTCTCACACAGAAGTAGATACACAGAGAAGATACACAGAGGATCCTGCAGCCCCAGGGAGAGAGATGGGCCTGATAGTCTACAGCTGACCTTGTGAAGAGACCAGAGCAGCTGAGCCCAAAAAGAAAGGGGAAGAGAGACGAGTCCAATGCCAGCCTACAGCTGAGATAGGAAGAAGCAGGATGCACGGAGCCTTAAGAGGAAAGAGGAAGGCTGAGCCCTCGCAGAGACCAGTAGCCATCTTGCTCCAACACGTGGCAACAGACTTTGGCGAGGGAAGTAACTTACGCTTTATGGCCTTGTGACTGTAAGCTTCTACCCCAAATAAATACCCTTTATAAAAGCCAACAGATTTCTGGTACTTTGCATCAGCACCCCTTTGGGGTGACTAATACACTGGCTGAAAGGGGTAGTCTGTGGGTATAAATGTTAATTGAAAGGAAGCTAGAGAATGATTTGGGGAATGTATAGCAGTGATTTCGGTAGTGGATGAAGATTGTGGTTAATAGCATAAATATAAGAATGTTCTTTTACAAAGTGCTAAAAATATGGTGATAAACAGGAAAATTACAACATATGGATGACAGTTAACAGTAATATTGTAATATTTTTCCAGCAATGACAAAGAAGATATCAATTTGAAGGGCCAATAATGGGGAGGGGGGTGAATAAGGGGATATGGGATTTTTCCTTTTCGTTCTAAAATTGACTGAGGTGATGCAGCAAACTCTGTGATAAAAATGAAAGCCACTGAGTCTACACTTTGAAAGGACTGTACAAAGCACAGGGAATCCAATGGTAGAAGATGGATCGTGGTTAACAGAATGAGTACATTTTCTCATGAACTCTAACAAATATATAATACTAACACAGGGTTGTTAATAATTGAGTGGTGTGGCAGTTTGATATTATTTATGAATTCTATATAGATTATGTTTGTAAACTTGTCTGTTCTTCTGGGCATAATACCCTTTGATTGATTTAAATTCAGAGGCTTTACGTTTACTTATTAAATCATTAGGGCGTGCAAGGTTGAGTTCCCACCCCCTTGGTGGGCAATATAAACGGACACTCAGAGGATACAAAGAGGAACAAAGAGCTTCATAGAGGAGAGAACTTGTCAGCTTTGATCCTGCTGCCGGCAAGAGAGATGAGTCATTCGCCTAACAGTTTACAGCTGACCTTGTGAAGAGACTAGAGCAGCTGAGCTCAGAAAGAAACGAGCCCTCCAGCCTAAACCTG
>JAQZBX010074856.1:0-14714 GCA_029593785.1 Cabassous unicinctus
AGCTAATAATTTTAGCTTAGCAGATACTGTGCCCGCTTCGGACAGAGTATGAAATATTCTGTCTGCCACAGTACCTACCATTCCTTATTGACTTTCCTACAGCAATCCTGTCAGTTGGAATTTGTCATAAGATTTGCACTATTGATTTGACTAGAATATAAAAACTGTTCTTTATTCAACTGTCTTGGCCAACATTGGGGGAATGAAAGACTAAGAAAGCTGGAGAATTTTCTTACCCTTAGCCTATTTTACTCAATTTCATAACTTCCCTGACTCCTGAAGATATTTGAGTTTGCAACTTCTGCTGAAACTCCTTGATTTCCATTTATTTTTCCTTATTCCTTGGAAATGAAGACTCATTTTAAACATGGGCACATGTATCAGTTAGCTTTTGATTCCTTATGGCTGAAGGATGGCCATTTGGACTTGGCTCAGCTGAATACACTGTAGGGTATGTAGTTATTATTTTGCATTGCTTTGTTGAATCTTCCAAGAACAGGGCAGTTGTGGGTCCCTGGGAATCTGAAATACATTTTAAATTCAGAAGACCATCTTCCACATAAATTGAACATTGCTAATGCATACAGGCATTATATTTTTAATATTTTAAATAATATTTAAGTTGAAATGCAATCATTCAAACTTCAGTATAATAAAGCATCAGAATCTCATTCTTTGTGTGTCTGGAAAGAAAATTTTCCGTGTTGCTTAAAGTAAGAGACTTATCCAAAAATAATAAAGCCACCCAAAATGAGTACTTACTTAACTCTAGTACAGAAGTCAAGCATAATCACTTTGTAAAATCTGGCTGTTGATAATTACAAACATTAGCTGAATTGTTTTAAACTGGTGATATTTGGTGATTGAGATTAGAGACTGTGAAAGCAAATACTACAATTATTTGAGGCAGAAAGAGAACAATCTTGGTAAAACAGACGACAATTCTGAACTTCCCCATTTCTTTAGTACAGTAAGCAAACTTGGTGCCCAGAATCCAGTGTTCAGGAAATCTATTTGTAGCAAATTCCTTAAGTGTTACGAATGATCAAAACAAGAATCTACAACACAGTTGTCACACACTGGTAAAAGTTGTCAACTTTCCAAAAGTGGTTGCTGGAAACAGATAAGACCTTAGAAAGTTCTGGATACTCTTAAACTCCAGTTGGGGTTACAGCCTCAGAAACCTGCACAATAATTTAAAATTACTCCCCCTGGCCTGCCCCCACAGTGTGTGCCTGAGATACACCTTGAGCAACTCTTCTCTAGGTCCAGTTGAGAGTTACCTTTATCCTTTTTTAGGGATCCAGGAGATGCTGGATGGTGGGCAGCCTGTCGTTATGAATGAGACAGAAGCCCATTAGGGACCTAAAATGGTTGCTCCTGGTTGCTGGCTGAAAGGGGTTAGGGGAGCACTGGAATGACTAGTCCCAATTTTGTCTAATAGGTGAAACTTTATTTAACTGTTATAACATTCTGTGTCCTCTAGTATAGAATAAAGAACATGGTTTCTGACCATTTAGGGATACTGTGAGGATTAAGCGAGGCATTATGTGTGAAGTCCTTTCACTGTGTACGGTGAAAGAATGGAAGGAGTGAGGGAGAAGGGATGCGGATGAGAAGAACTGTAGCAAGGACTTGTGTCATGGGAGTGGGGCATTCCTTCAGTTTGCTTTGACAGCCATACCAACATGTGGATGAGATGATCAACTTGGGATCCTTAAACATAATTAAGGCAGGTTTGTTCCTCCAAAAACTGCAAGGAAACATCTAAGAGAGGTGGTACAGGGATGTTGTGAATGAAAATAGCACAGGACTGGAAATCAAGAAATTTGGATTCTAATCTGGATCTGGCCGTAAAAAATGTGTGAACCTGAAGAAGATACTTAATTTTGGATCTAGGTTTCCTCTTCTGTCATATGAGTTTGAGGCAGGTGACTGGTTTTCAGATTGTATTCCTCAGAGTTTGAAGATTGCAGGAATGTACCTCAGGGTTGCCTTTGGGAGTCGGAAGAGGGAACAGAACTGTTGGAGCCTTGCCCTCATACGTTTATCAGGGGGGAAAGCAGCTTTCTTTTGTTCTCTTTTAAGAGTTGGTGATTCCTATAACATTTTTTGAAAAATGAGTTCTGTTCCTAAGCAATGTTTGAAAAACACTGGACTAGATAATCTCTGTGAGATCTTTTTTTAGGAAAAAAAAAAGGAAGCTTTAATCAGGGCTAGCTCTAAAATTCAGGTGGACCAGTGCAAAATGAAAACGCAGAGCCGTTTGTTCAGAAAGTAGTAAAAAGTCTTCTTAATTTCTTTTGCAGTTTCTCTCTGTCTCTCTGTCTCACTGTTTCTCCCTTGACCTGCCATGGTGGTTTTCATTTTCTAGTTAACATCCTGCTCCCTTGGGCATAGGTATATTCTCAGAGAGAGCACCATTCCCACAGGCACCTGGAGCCCCACCTGAAGATTCAGCAGGCTAGGCTCACAAGCCTGGACCTAATTCTCCCTGCGTCCCTACCCAGGCCCCTGCCAGCGGGGAAGAGCTGCAGCGATTGCTCAGTGGATGACGGGAATTGAGAGACCGAACCCATCCCAGTGAGACAGAGAGGCAGTTGGAAACAGGGTTGCATGTGAGTTGAGGCTCCAAGTCCCTGGCTCAGGCTCCATTGTGTCATCACAGTTTACTTACAAAACATGAATGCAAAGATAAAATTAAGAATTTCAAGATGGCCTCTATAGAGTACATTAGACTGTAAGCATGGGGCCTCCTCATCCTGTGCAAGGGCAGTGCTGCTATGCCCATGAAGTCGGCCCTGGCTTTAATATTGATAAGCAGAATACTGAAAATTGAATCACAAATAATTGTTCTAATCTAATTATTTGGGCCATTTTTTTTGCAAATGACTAGACTAAAGGCACACACATAATTGGATTTTTTGTGTAATATCAGTTGAGTAATACCCACTGCTGACAGGACAAAACAAAACAAAAAAGATTCAATCAACCCCCCCACCCCAAACAAAAACAAAAACAACTATTAATGATAACAACTATGATTGTTTGTGAAACTTAAGGTGTTTTATTAGGATTAACATGACCCCCAAACCCACATCCTGAATTCTGTATTTCTTCTTGGTTCTTCCCACAGAACTTTTATCCCTTTCACTTCTTACTTCAAAATTTTCTTAGTGAACCACACTCATATTAATTTCCTAGATTTTTGTTAGGCTGCTATCCTACTTTTATACTGATCTCCTTCTTCATTCTTCTTTCCTGGACTAAACATTCTGAAACCTGGTTTCTCTCACTGTGTCCTGACCCATCCTTCCCCAGGAACACACATCAGTATAACTTGCCTTTGATCTATTGTTAAGTGGTGCCCTCATTAATCTCTTGGCTGATAAGCCAACCATTACAGAGTCACATTTGCCAATGTATACATTTACCTTGACCACTCAAGGAAGGAGGAAACCCCATATGCCTGAAATACAAATACAGATACAATGCAGAGGAGGCTATTTTTCAAAACATGTCTTGGTTCAACCAGTGCACACACAACAGCTCATATGTGAGCTAAGTTATCTGCAAATAGGCTTATCAACCCTGACCAAATGGGAATAGACATTTAAAGCTATTCAAAACTAAAAGACTTACTGGCTCTGACTTCAGATACACAGGATAAACAAACCCTGCTCAAACCAGTTCCAACTCAATCCCAGCCATAAGATTAAAGCCTAGACTGCTACATGTTCCTCCATCTGAATTGCTAACAGACTTCTAGCAAAACGTAATGCATATTTAAGTTTTTCTTGAAGGGTACTTAATATAATTTCACATTAGGACAGCATCATTTGTCCTGAGAACGACTTGTTGGTAAATAGCTCGGCTTCTACACACAGGCTTTTATATATACTTGCACACACACACACAAACACACACACACACATGGGTTTTATGTATATAAATATATATACAATATTGAAACAATTAAATAGTTATTTTATTTTTATATGCATATTTTGTTTGGATTTAAATTTTAAATAATGCAATATAGATTTAACACTGTTTTAATTTAATTTAAATTTAATTTTAAAATGGAGGACCAAGAAATTTAGGTAAATATACAGAGGAATGGGCATGCTTTATGAGGATTCATTTTGAATTATTTTCGATTTTGGATTTTACAATGTTTTCAGAGAGATACCCATCATAAATGACAGCTCTGGGCTTTTTTTTTTTTCCAATCAAAAAAGAGACTTTGCTTGGGAAGCAAATGGGAATTTCCATAAATATTTTTCACAGTATCTACTGAGTTCTCCATTGGATATGGAAAGGAAAGATTATGATTAAGGTTATATACATGCAACCGTACATTCTTATAGAAATTACCCTTCTTTCCATAATAAATTTAAGGGTATATTTTAACAAGAAAATACATGCTTAGTTTTTAAAACTTGAAGGTTAGCAACACCCAAACACTTTCCAGATATGAAAAAATTATAGGTAAAAAAACCAGGGCTCTGCCCTGGAAAGAAGCATCACTGTTTAACAATGCCGCCAGGATGCTTTCATGTGCTCTAAGAGTCTCCGTATGCTGGAAATTTGAAGATCAGCAGAAGGATCAAGACATTGTGAAACTCAAGCACTTTTGCTTCTACCTACAGCTAGTAATGTGAAAAACATTTAAGAAGACACATGGCTTGTGAAAAGACAGATGTAATTTCACTCTTCACCTTCAGTATTTTACCTGCATATGGATGACTGAGTATGTCATAGTTTATAAACTGCTACATCTCACACACAATTAAGCAAGGAAATTGGCTTCTGCTGTATTTAAAGAGATTTGTGATTGCCTAGGCCTGATTCATTGGGAAAATCTCCAGGCTGTCTACACCCTGTTTATGCTACATGGGGATGAGCGTGAATCCCCGTATACTGGGAATTGCATCTTAGATATAAAGATTAAAAGCTGGCAAGGCTACTCTAAGACCTAAGAGGCAGAATGATGTAATGATTCAGTGCATGGGCGTTGGTGTTGCCTGTGTTTTATGTTCAGTCTTGACTTTATCCCTTATAACTGTGTGACAATGCAAATTACCCAACTTCTCTGTGCTTTCGTTTTCTCATCTATAAAAGGAGAATAATAGTAGTGTTACGTCAGAAGGCTCTTGTTAGGGTTAAATGGATATGTCCTGACAAATTGTAAGCCAAACTGGAAATAGCAGCTATTGTTATTAATGTTATGCATTTGTTTTCTTTTCTTTTAGAAGAGATCTTAATTGATTGAGCACAGGGCATCTCCCAAAAGGAATAGAAAAGTCACTTCAGTAGCTTGTCTATTGTTCTTGTCTTAGTTCTTAATATTTTGGAATAAATTTTAGCTGTAAATTCAGATTGTCTCCTCTCCTTTCTTCTAAAACCTTCCTTCAATGCTGAGATAACCCTAATTTTCAGTATGTGCCAAGAAACGAATGCATATTTTTCAAAGGATAGGGGGATGGTAGCATTTTAGAATAGTGCTTCTAATTGTAGATGTCGAGTTGTAAATCATGGCTTTTGAGAGGATTTCATGAAAATTGAGAGTGTACATTTAAAAGAATAAATACATGACCACGAAAAGACTGTTTTATTTCCTTATTATATTACCACGTACTGCATTTACTCTTTTACTTTCGCCTCTAATGCCCTCGATACTTTCTGTACATTATGGAGGATGGAGAAATAGGTTTTGAAAGTGTTCAAATCCAGTTAGTTGACCATCAAAAACTTCATTTTCATCTTTGAGATCATGATTCTTATTAACTAAAAATAAAAGTGACTCATCCAGAGTTGTACAGCAAGTGATGAGTGCGCTATCAGGATTCAGCTGCAGGAAACAGGGACCGCTTTCACTTATTTTAAGCAGAAAATGACTTAATGATAAGGAAAACAATGAAGATTTATTGAGTGCTTCCTATATACTAGACTCTGCTCTAAGTGTACTGGGTTCATTTGCACCACAGCCCTAGGAGCAAGTGGTGCCCACATTTTGCACATGAAAGAAATGGTGGTACAGAGAGTTGCCCCAAATCACACAGCAACTAAGTAGCTGAGTCAGGATTTCAACCTGAATATTCTGGTTCCACAGTGAGTGTGCCTATTTATTACTCTCTACTGCCTTTCAGTATTGAGAATAGGGTGTAAATCAAATTTCTGAAAGGCCTGGAAACGTTGTGCCTCCAAGGATGACTTCTAAGAGCACTGCACAAATGACCTGCCGGGGAGATAACTAGCTCTACCACAAAACATCTGAAGACTTGGATAATAACGGCTGGCACCAGGACAATAATATTCTAATTTAAGATACAAGAAACCACTTCTAGAATTATTGTTTCCAAAGCCATGCTTCTCTTTCCACACTTAATTCCATTTGAGCTCAATTTCAGTGAACCCAACTGGCAGAACTTAACTCACATCTAGAACCTCAGATTTCTAGCCACTGAACCCAGAGGATGTACCCAAAGAAGGAAGGAAAAGATGTCTATAAGTCAGTTTAAAGTATCATAGATACACCTTAATAGAAAAATTTCTCCTTTCCTTCAGCATTTTCTCACAGTGCATATGAAATATTACTTCAAGTAAAATAATGTGGATGCTTATCAAATAAAAACAGAAATATTCACACGTGATCAAAAGGAGGTGTTTCTACTTCCTGTTTCCTTTCCTTTCAAGTTCAGTGGCAAATTACAGATAAAGATTCTCGAGTCCTGAAGAAGGATCTAGCAACTGCTATGGCCACAGAATAATAGCTGATATTTTCTCTGTCTTTTCAGGGCTGTCTTGACAGATGACAACTCCTGGATGTAGGAATTTCTCAAATAAAACAAAGAAGGTAAGAGAAAGTATATGGGTTTAAAGAGTAAGCACTGCCAAGGGATCTTCAACTGTATTCTTGCCAAATGAAAAGCAATTGGTTTCTGCTCCAAATCTATAGTTCTCAAAATGTAGTGTGCACTAGCCTAATGCAGGGTGCTTGTAAAAATGCAGATCAGTAAGTCTCAGCAGATTTAATGAACTGAAATCTCCAGTAGTTAGGGCCTGTATTAGTCAGGGTACTCAAGGACACACATCCACACCCAGACTACATAGATTTATATAGAATATTATGAGATTTATTATCGGAATTGGCTCTCACAACCATGGAGATGAGCAAATTCCACAGGGCAAGCCACAAGTTTTGAACTTAGATGAAGGCTTTTGATGAATTCCCTAAGAGAAGCTGGCTGGCTGAAGTAGAGATGGAAATTCTTCTTTCTGACTGCTGAAATCATCTGTTTTCCCTTTAAGACCTTCTACTGAATGCATGAGTCTTCTCTCATTGCTGAAATCATTCATAGATGCAATCTACTTAGTGATGATCCAAATTCACAAAACAAAATTCACAAGAACAATCAGGCCAATGCTTGCTTAACCAAACAACTGAACAAAATAACCTAGCCACGTTGACACCTGAACGTAATAGCACAGGGCCCAAGAATCTGCATTTTAAGTAACCCAGGTAATTCTTTAACACAACACTTTCTCTACCAGGGAACCAATTAGATAGATATTTCTCTGTTAGAAGTGAAAGTTCATATTTTTTAGAAAAGAAAATAATTGGTGCTGGTAATGTGGAGAAGAATATTGTGCAAATACATTTTTTTCCTCAAAATGGGTGTAAGTAATACAGCAAATGAAAATAAAATATGAACAAGTGGGAAGTGAGCTTATCTAGTGATTAGAAATTACTTAGGTTTTGTAACTCTAACCAATATTAGCACTCTCAAATGATTTTTAGCTCGTGTTTTCTGCATACATCAGCATAGAGAGAATGAGAGGTGAGTTTTGTTTGCTTTTCATTTATTATTATTGTTAACATTGGAATAATAAAAGTGCTCTAAGAATGACTGAAGTGATGAATGCGCAAATATGTGATTACACAGAATACCATTGATTGTACACTTTGGATGGATTTATGTTTTATTAATATGTATCAATAAAATTGATTTGTTAAAAAAAACCATTATGAGGGAGCATGAGAAATGAACAAAACTGACGAAAGTCTGCATAGCTAGAGAGGCATAAGCAAGGGGAAGAGTGGTGAGAGTGCATTTCAAAAAGTAGTGGCTGACCAAATCATATATGAATTTCAGTTTTAACAAGAGCTAAAATCTTCCCATTATCCTAAGAGCAATGGGAAGATTGATCCAAGTTATGCTAGAAATGTCACTCTACTTTGTGTGTGAAGAAGGGATTTGGAGGATAGGCAAGTATAGAACGCAGAGAAAATAGTGAGGACCCGCTACTGAAGCTCACATGGAAGATAATCTTAGCTCAGAATAGTGTTTTGTTGTTCAAGATAGAGGAGAAAATGTAAATATAGGTTCTATGGATTGAATTGTGCCCACCCCCCAAATACATTTAAGTCCTAACCCCAAGTCCTGTGAATGTGACCCAATTTGGAAATAGGATCTTTGAAGATGCTATTATTTAAGATGGGGCCAAACTGGATTAGGGTGGCCTTTAAACCAATAGGATTGGTATTCTTATAAAGAGGAAATTTGGACACAGAAACACAGAGAGTCAGACAGAGAAAGAGAGAGAGAGACAGCCAAAGCCACCGCCAGAATCCTACAGACTGGATGAGCACAGCCCTGCCAACACCTTGACTTGTACTTCTTTCCTCCAGATCTGTGAGACAATAAATTTCTGTGATTTAAGTCAACTAGTCGATGGTGTTTTGTTACAGTAGCCCTGGCAAACTAAGACAATAGATGAGAGCTATGGGATGTCAAACAAGAGGACTTGGGAAGGACTGACTGCAAACATTAGATACGTGAGAGGGAGATGCCGACGGTAATTCTTGGGCTTCTGGTTTATTCAGCGGGATCTATAATGGACCCTTTGTCAATACAGGGCCACTGGAAAAGGAACTGACAAATAAGTATTAGGAAACCATAAATTAAGTTTGGGACATGTTAATTTTGGGTACCTTTGGGACACTGAAGAGGACATATTCATAAGGATTCAGGAGGAGTCACTGCCAAGTGAAGGTTTCTCCAGTAAACAGCACTGTACCTGTAGGCGAGGGATGGTAACTTAGGGCACTGTCATTAGTTCAATGAAAATAATAATAATAAACAAAAAACAAACAACCAAACAAAGCTCACCCCTCAATCTCTCAAATGCTTCCCCTGCAGTACATAGCTGCTATCCTTCTTCCTTCTCTCTAGTATATTTGTATTTATATTTTGTAGATAACACACGGTTTTAACACATTCTGTTCTACCTGCCCTAATCCTCTTTCTTCCCACTCTACTCAATTATCTTTTACTTTTCTCCAGATTTCAATTCCATTTTCTCTGTGAAGCTATCAGTAATCAAATATTTATATGCACTCAGCACTATGGTTCTCTATGTTAAAAAAAAACCCAACAACTTGTAGCTGCAATTTTGGATTTGTTTACATGATTATTTGATTTATATCTGTCTCTCTACTAGACAGTTCTCTTTCTTAAGGGAAAGGACTATGCTTTTCCCAGTGCTGGCACTGTCTTTGGCACACAGCAACAATTTAATAAATTGTTTTGAATAAATAAAAGTTAAAAGGAACTTCTGGAAATGTGCAAAGTTAAGTTTTGAATTTCTCATATCTCTCCAACTGCACCAGCTAACAGAAAGTACAAGATCTAAAATTCTGCTGTAGAAAATAAATAGATTCAAGTGCGTTTGTTCGTGTAGTTTTATTTTGTCATCATTTTTTTCAACTTGTCTTACAGAATCTGAGATGTGGAAAGACTAGTAACAAAGGTTGTGTTATAATAAAAGCAAATACTCCAACTGCTCTGTGGTTTGTACAATGCCAAGCAAATGTATGAAACTATTAAAAGTCAGCTTCCCATATAGTTCCAAATTTTACAAGTGTTTGGCATTATGGAGATATTTATTGTGTGGGTCTTTGTAAAATACATGAATCCTATATTTCCCTATATTCTTGAAAGTTTCTTTTGCCTGAAATGGTTAATGACCCTGACCTATTGGTTTTTCATTAATCCAATGATTCTGAGATTATAGATATACTGTAATTTTTACATACCATGTATTAAATTTAAGCCTAATTGTCTCAACACCCCCCAGAAAATTAAATATCGTTCCTATTTTGCAAATGAGGAAACAGATTCAGTATCATACAGACAGCAGTAGTCATGACTAGAATTGCATTTAACTATTTATGACTCTATGACTTATGTCAGCTTTTTCTCTTTAAACTAATATCATACCTTATCTCCTCTGAACTTTTTTTAAAGATTTATTTTTATTTTTATTTATCACCCCACCCCCCCGGTTGTTTTGCGCTCACTGTCTGCTATGTCCATTTTCTGTGTGCTCTGTTTGTCATCTCTTTAGGAGGCACTGGGAACCGAACCTGGGACCTCCCATGTGGAAGGGAGGCTCTCAGTCGCTTGAGCTACCTCTGCTTCCTGTCCCTGTTGTGTCTCTCTTTGTGTTTCCTCTCTGTGTCTCCTTGTCACATCAGCTCGCCACACCAGTCTTTTTGCACCAGCTCACTGTCTCGCTCATCTTCTCCAGGAGGCACCGGGAACCAAATCCGGGACCTCCTGTGTGGTAGGCAGGAGCTCAATTGCTTGAGCCACATCCACTTCCCTAACTTACTCTTAGGGAGGAGAAAACTAGAAGAAAATAACTATAATTCAAGAAAGCAAGATTCTTGCCTCCCTCTTTTTTCTCTTTCTCTCCCTCCCTCTCTCCCTCTCTGTTTAACTGCATGTTCTACTGAGGATTCATGGAACCTGTAAGTTTTTGTCCAACATCTGCTTCCATACCAGGCCATAAATTCCATGAGGGCAAGGAATCATCCCTATCGTGAACAAAAGAAGCCCCCTCAACACCAGAATTATCAGATTATTTGTTCTGAAGCTCTCTGGAATGAGTTATGGGAATGCTTCAGGGTCATATAGAGAGCCTTCTCACTTGTTCTTAAACACCTCCTTTAAGTTATTGGCATACAAGAACAATTCTGTGAGATCTTTAGACAAGTGGATTAAATCTCTTTTCTGGGGATGGATTGCTGAGGACTCCATCTATTCCAAGAGAAGACACTGAATGGCCAGAAGTCGTGAAACATAGGTTCTTATCATAACACTGACAAACATTTTCGTTAAGAGAAAATGCAGACATTATCTGGTCTGACTCCTTCAAATTAAAGGGGAAAAATTTGAGATGCAGAGTGGGGAGAAACCATTCCCAAGCTCACATAGTACGTCTTATTATTACCAGCTTAGTCCATTATAGCTCTAAAATGTTTGCTTCAGTGAGTAATTATAAGGAAACAAATCTTTAGCTTTCCATTTACACTGACCACCATTCCCCAAGAAGTGGACTGCAGCAGTCCACAAAAGGTACTTCCTCTATTTTTAATTCCAAAGTTCTTTCACAAAGGACTGAATTTATGAGGAGGTGTGAGCTGATAATAGACTTTAGGTTCATATTTTTTAAAAAAGCAAGTGTCCAACAGGATGTGTCTATGTAACTGAGTTAATTTAACAGGGGCTAAGGTGACCCACTGGCGATTTATTTGACAAATGTCTCATTTTTACCTTCCTCCCGATCCCAGAAAATATGTTTTAAAAACAGTTGCAAGTTCTGCCACACCAGGGGCCATGAGATGCTGCAGTTTCGACTTCTTTGGTGGAGAGCTCCCACTGAGATCTAGAGACCTACTTCCAGCACCCTGGAGGGTTTTCTTTCCCTGACTTTAATTTATGGGCCTGTGTGCACAACAGCTTGAAAACATTACAGAGGCACCCAGCCAGGAGGGCATCCCAAAGACATCCTCCAGCTTTAGAAGACAGTGACAAAAAACCCTGACTGCCCCATGGAGACAGCCACCTGCAAAATTCTACTTCTTAAGTGGGAGTCAAAGTTCAGGCAATCCTACATTATTCTAGGTCAGACTGCAAAATTCACAAGCACCAAGCACAGAAGTTGGGGACTGAATTAACTGTTCAGTGTGATATAGTGCTATGAATTCAGATGCACAGAGGCCAAAATCCCATTGACATCTAGGGTGGCAGTTCTATGTACTGCAGTATGTTCTCAACAGGGGCAATTTTAACCCAGCCTTGGTTTGCCAGGTTGCTATGACACACCAGGGGTTGGCTTAAACCACAAGAATTTATTGGCTCATGGCTTCAGAGGCTAGAAGTCCCAAATCAAGCCATCAGCAAGATCATGCTTTTCCCCTGAAGTCTGTAGCATTTTGGGCTGGCTTGCTGCGATATTTGGGATTCCTTGGCTTATATCCCTGCATCCTGTCTCATGGCGATCTCCTGCTACTCGTTTCCACTGACTTCTGGCTCCTCCATGTAGCCTTCTCTTTATAAGGCCTCTAGATTAAGGCCCACTCTGATTTGATGGGCTACACTCAAAAAGGATTTTAGAGGATCCTACTCACAAATGAGCCCGCACCGTAACTGATAATAGATCTTCAAAGAGTCCTATCTATTAATGGGTTCACACCAAGAGGAATGTGGATCAAGATTAAGACACACCTTTTTTGTTGGGGTACATAATTCAACCTATCACAAGCCCCAGGGGACATTGGCAATGCTTGGAGACATTTTGGTTGTCACAACTGAGAGTGGGAAGTGCTACAGGCATAAAGGGGGATGCTGGTGAATACCCTACAATGCGACAGGACATCTCTCACAACAAAGAATTATTTTGCTCAAAATGTAAATATGGCAGGGTTGAGAAAGCCTGATCTAGAATTACCCAGACAGGCAATAAAACAGGCAAGATAATTCAATGGATTTATGTTAACATCCCTGTTCGAGGTGTATGATTATGGGCAATTTTTAAAAAAATCTCTTCCTCAGTTTTTTTTATTTGTAAAATAGGAATAATAGTGACAAAAAGCAAATCAGTGATTGCTAGATAGGGGAAGGAGATAGGAATTCCAAAGGGACACAAAGAAACTTTTGGAAGTAATTGGAATGTTCATAATCTTGAATTTGGAGATAGGCTAATGTCAAAACTTATCAAAATTGTACAATTTAAATATGTGCAGTTTAATTTATAAAGCCATTAAAAAAGACATCTGTCCCTGTTAGCTCTGTAATGTAACACATATCAGGACACAGATCACCTTCCTCTGATATGTGAAAAAAATCACATTTTTTTTTTTTTGCATTTAGTTCTTTAAAATAAGAATCTTTCCTGAGTTAAATTTACCATAGGAGGATCTTCAACATTTCTTGCAACAGTATTGGCAAAGATTGTTGATACTCATTTGTTGGACTTGACATCTTGTTGAAATTTGTTTATATTTGAGGAGTGATATAAAACTCAGATATTCTCTTTAATCAGATACACAAAACCTGGAGGGTATGTCATGATATAACTGCATGATTTGTTAACAGAGTAGAAACCAGCAACACAAAAACACCTGTGTGTACCCACAGGTGAGTCGCTAGTATCCTTACAGTATCTTATAAGATCACATGTATGCCAAAGTAAAAGATTCATTTTTCATGAAAAATCTTAGCAAACAACTTTGTGGATTAACTGGGAGTATATTAAACATAATTAGGATATTAACATGTTCTAGTCTATAATGTGAGTGAAAATTAAACACATATTGTATTAAGGCCCTCAGATTGCGTGTTCAACAGCTGTTATTACCTCACCTGGCTAATAAAATTTCACCAAGGTCATAACATTAATATCTAATAGGTAGGATAAAAATTGTGGATTTGCGCTCTGAAAACACAATTAAGAAAATAAAACATTCATAAGACTTGTTAAATTTTACTAGTACCAGTATTATTTGTGTCTATCTCCTATTTCTCTATGTACCTATATCTATCTATCTCTCTATCTATCTATCATCTATCTATCCATCCATCCATCTCTATCATTTATTTATTTATTTAGCTCCAAGAAGTCAAGCAACAGCCAGTGTCATCTGAAAATTGAACACAAGCTTAAATTTGAATGATAAATGTCTTCTTCATAGGTTCATATGACTATATTTTAATGCCATTTGAAGGGACTGGACAAATATTTATTGATAATCTTCTAGGTGCCATAAAACATATATAATAAAATGACGGATTCAGACAAAAACGTGGGTATGTAGATAATCAAATAATTACAAGTAGTGCTAAGTCACTGAAGCCAAGATTGAAAGTAAAGGATAGGGATCTACTTTAGAGTAGTCATGGGAGATGTCTCTGAGGAAGAGCCATTTAAATATTAAAATATTTTGTAATACTTTATTGAAAGATTAGAAAGATAATTCAGTCTTTGTTCTATCATATCTGATCAAAATTTACTTTTTCTATCAATAGTTACTGTTCATAAAATATACAACTTCACTCACAAACATACTAAATTTTTGTAGTATTTTTGCAGGACTGTGTCCTTACAAGCACAAGAATTATGATAGGGAAGCGGGTGTGGCTCAGTGGATAGAGCCCCCGTTTACCATATGGGAGGCCCGGGTTCGCATCCCGAGGCCTCCTTGTGAGGGCAGGCTGGCTCGCGCGGTGCCGTGGGCTGATGCGGCAAGACCTCACAGCAAGGGGGAGATAAGCAGACACAGAGAAGACACGCAGCAAATGGACACAGCAGCACAAGCAGCAAGGGGGGATAAATAAATAAAATAAAATAAATCTTAAAAAAAA
>JAQZBX010074859.1:0-14691 GCA_029593785.1 Cabassous unicinctus
GGTTTGTAATAGCAAAAAACTGTTATTTCCCAAATGCCCATCAACCTTGAATGGATAAACTTGAGACATTATATCTATACAATGCAACACTATATAGCAATAAAAATGAATCCAATTATATGCATCAAGCTGTATGAATCTTAAAAGCATCATGTTGAACCAAAGAAGCAAGTCACAGAATACATTTACTATGATTCCATTCATATAAAGTTGGAAATAGCAAAACAAAACTATGACATAGGGTTACACAGCTATGTGGTAAAACTACATAGAGAAATAATGGAATAGTACAAAATTCAGGATGGAATGTATGTGTGGTGGAGGTGGGGGAAATGCCATCAGTGAGGGGCACTGGAACCAGTACTGCTAACCTGCTATTATGGATGGTGGGTATGCAGATCTTTATTTTATTATAGTGTTCACCTTTTTTAGATATATATTATATTTTATTGAAATGAACTTCGAAAATTTTGTCAGTGCTGATGTATGTTCTATTATTTCTCAATAAAATCTCCAGGAAATCCAAAAGGCTAGTATGAAAAGAGTTATTTTCTTCTTGAATCTTCTAAATCATACCAGTTGGAATTAGCCTTTAGATTTACAGGCCAAAAAGAAATGCAAATAAGAGTATGCAGAATATGTTTCAAGACTTTTATGTTAAGTTTACAGTTATGACAGAAATACCTTCATCTTTCAGATATTGAATAAAAGACCCTTCGTGAAAAAATGTAAGATGAGCCAAGTTACTTCTTAGTAAAAGATACATCACAGCAATAAATTTTTACACCAAATTCTTAGAAGAATTTGAAAAACATTTGCATCTTCTAGTTGCCAAACAGTGTTATCATGTGGTAGAAGAAGATACAGAAAACTAATAAAAATTCAAAAATCTCAAACTATTCCATTACCTAAAATAAGAAATTATGGTTATTGCTTGGAAAAGATGCTTCACTTTTCATCTCAAATTTACTTTAAAACCGCCCCACCCACCCTGCTAGTGGCTGGGGAGCGAGCCGGGCCTGCAGGTGGCAGCCACATCTGTTGGACCCAACCGCCAAGGCTCCAGCTCCCTCCACCACGTGCGTGGCCAGCATGTCTGCATGGAGGAGTGCCCCGGAGACAGGGGAGCAGAAGGGGCCTCATGCCTTTGTTGCAGGAAATCACCAATTTCGCTGCTGGACACTAGTTTCAAGCCAAGTCTTCAATATTGTGTGGAAATTTGCAAAAGGGCCAGTGATGTTGGCAGTTTCATTTCTGGTGCCCGCCCTCTGCTGCTTCAGAAAGCTGTGTTTATATTTAGGGCATCAGCTGAAGTGGTGGATTGGCTACCTGCAGAGAAAATTCAAAAGGAACCTCAGTGTGGAAGCAGAAGTTGATTTAATTACTTACTGTGCAAGAGAATGGAAAGGAGAGATGACTGGATCCAAGCTGATGAGGAAGGCTTAGGAGGAACTGTTTTGGTGGCATTATATTAAATGTGCTCAACAAGTAAAAGAAATAACTATGATGCACTGAGTTCACCCATACTTCAGATAAGGTGATACTGGATGAAAGAAAAAGACATAATTTATCCTCCTGAAAACCTGCTGTTTTCACAAGGTTGTAATTGGATTCAGCAATACAGTTTTGGTAGTGAGAAATATACAGGTTCAAACGTGTTTGAAAACTATATAAATACATCAAATTATTGAAAATGTAGTGGAATTAAAGATTATCACAAGAGAGGCAATATGTGCAAAATCTTTTTTTCCAATGCAATTGTGGAATATAAATTTTATGAAACTTTAAAATTCATCATGCTGTATCAATTTGTTGAAGTATATGAATAAATGAAGACTTAAAAGGTTGCTCCTAGTATTTTTTAGCTCCTGTTTTCCAGGGAAGCATCAACAGATCCCTTGAGCTTCATGATAAATCACCTGAATTCTCTAGGTGATGTGGATTAGAACAGATTGATATGTTTATACTTAGATAGTGTTCAGACTGTTCAACTTCAGTGACTTTGAAGTCTACTATCAGGAGAAGTCTCTCAGGGAGTGGCTGGAGAGCTGCCTGCTGACTGAGAATGACTGTCACTACCACATTCCCATCCTGTAAGCTGGGTGACCTGGGTGTCAGCTCACCAGGGGCAGCAGCCTCACCTGCAAGTGAAGTATCTCTTCAAGACCAAAGTCAGTGTTTCAGGTACTAAAGGAATTAGGCCTCCTGCAGACTTCCAGATACACTGGGAGGGAGAAGTGCACCTATAGCTTGTCTTTGTTTCTCTGTGATTACCTCCAAAGCAGCTGCAGTGACGCGTGGGTTTGTGGTTTGACCTTATCCAAAAGGATGCTGGACATCACACAACAACCACCTTTAAGAGGAGAGGGAACTTTAATATGGATATCAGCAGGAGAAAAATTAGAGGAAAACAAGTAGGGAGAAATGGCTAACCTGGAAACAAAGAATGTCTTAAATCCAACCTTTAAGTTCATTAAGAATCTCATCATTGGCTGATTTTGAATCAGCACCAACATGGCCTTATTTTTTAAGCATTATCTTTCCAGGAATCTTTGTGATAAACTGATTTTCTAGAACCACTTATTTAACTTTAAAATGTGTCTGCATGTACATATAAACACACATATGGATGGATAGTTTTATACATACATATGTATTCACACATACATATAACCACTACTTTGTAATGTCATTCAGTTTATTTTATTTCTCTTTATGTTTTTTTATTACTGTTGTGTCTGGCCACTTTAATGTACTTTATATAGATGAAAACAGATAAATTCTGTAGATTTAGACAACTGAATGACAATTATTGAACTGTCTCCCAAATGTTAAACTGTGGTGTATTTTAAAAAATTTACTTTAAATGCACACATATAATTCTGTTACTTCTCTGAATAGATATGTTTCACACAACAGTTTTCAATTAATGTTGAAAAATTTACTTGATAATTTTAATAACAATTAATGACTGACTGATTAGTTGATCAAGAATTTATTCAGTAATATAGATGGCATATAGACCTATACAAGGAGTAATCTGATAATTATTTGCTGTGAAAGTCTACCCATTAGTAATACTTAAGCCAAGAATCTGATATATGTTCCATTCCATTGCAGTATGCTTCCATGTGATTCGACCAACAAAAAAAATTAACACAATGTCAAGCTTTTTTTTCTTTTTCTTTCTTTCTTTCTAATATTTTAAGAGCAGCTCAGTGATTTAGGGGTTGGTTAGTACAATACAGAGAGCCTAAGGGTAAAAGTACAAAATGACAACACCAATGCCAGTACTTATCTCATATGGTAACAACTAAGGATATTACTAAGTTTTGTGTTACCCATTACTTTTCTTTGGAATGTAAATCAAAGCCATTAACTTGAACTTGAGGTATATACACAATACATACTCAAAACACTTTTCATAAGTAACATTACACTTTAAAATACTGGAAACTGAGTGTCTGTGCTGATTTGTATTCCTACTTAGAACAAGAAGAGAGCATTCAACTAGGGAGGCTTATACTGATAGTAAAGTTCTACAAGTTAACAATGTCTTCCTCCCCCTTTATACTTATCACAGGCTGCACAATGTCCTGAGAGGGTTCATTATGAGAAAAATGTCAGTCACAGCTTTAAGACTTACTTTGAAAGTAACTAATGAGAAAGGAAATTCAAAGGTGAGACTTAATCTTTGTTTTCAAAGGAGTGGTCTTAATTTTTCTTCTTACAGAAAATGTTTAAATATGTTTGTTATAAATATACCTAAAACTTTAATTTTTGCAGCTTTCAGGTAAAGTCCAGCATTTCATTTATATAAAGTCTATGAGAAGAAGTCAGTAGAGATCATCTAATCTTAAATTGTGACATCATCCATTCAAGTCCTTGGCACAATCCCTAGTGGGTAAGAGCACAGCATGATTGGATATGCCATTGGTGATCTTTAATAGAAGTTAGTTTCAAAAACTGGGAGATTTTTGCTAAAGTCATATATTCATTAACATATTGTCTATAAGCAAAAATCAGCTAAGCAGGTTTTCTCAGGTCCTCATGTGCTAACATTTTATCCAGTTCTTCTCTAGTTAGAGAAATCCTTTGTCTGTACTGTCTACACAGCTATTCCAAACCCAGTGTTAGTACAGTAAGTGCTCCAGGAAGAATGAAGGGATTCACAGCCACTAATATCCCACATTAGGAAGTATATATTATTAACCACTGTCTATTAGGGGATGTATGTAAAACTTCATTCACAGAAAATTGGTAAAGGATGGTAATTTTCCCTGTAATATCCAGCCCAACAAAGATAACTTTGTGCTCCTGGTAATTGAACAATCTCCATATCCTGGTGAAGAGAATTCCCATTCTTGGGCAGTAGTATCCCCTTCAGCCTCCTGGGTCCCCAAGCCTTCCCCAGTTCTGGCTAAGGGGGAGGATAGTGACACACCAGAGCTTCTGCTTCTACTTCCTCTACTCCCACACTTGAAGCAAGCTGATTCCTGGAATGGAAGGGAGGCAGAAGCCCAGGCCACCCTGACACACCTGAGGCCTCACCACTGCTGTCACTGCACTCACCTGACTCCCAGACATGGCTGCTTTGTTGTCTTCCATGAGCCTCATTGGCTACTATACTCCCCCACTTCCAGATACACTTTTTTGATTATGAGGATAGATGTCCATGAAATGCTATGGTAACTGACTTTTACCTCTGAATTTCTTGGCTATACATTCTAGTGTATAATAATTCTACACTAGTTCAAATTCTAGTTCAAATAATACTTAATTAATAGTGCTTGTTTTAGTTCAGTATCTGGGCAATTCATGTACATTTTATTTTCACTGTTTGCAATATTTCAAGTACCATTATTCAAACTAATTGTCTATTTTTCAAACTAATCTGAAACACAAAATCAGAAATATTCAGACTCTATATGAGTATCAGTTTATAAATGGAGCAAAAATAATTAAGTATGCTAATGACCTTGAGATGTATCACAGCTATATCAGGGAATTTTTCATTAGCCATTTTAAAGAACTACATGAATTAAAGCATCTCATAGGGTTACAACTAAGGATATTACTAAATTTTGTGTTATTTGAAGGACACAAGATTTTCTAAAATCTATTTTCCATATGAATCTCAAATTTTATCAGTAGCTAATTAGAGTATTTTTTAAAATTAGAGAAATTTCCATTTACAGAAAAATAATGCAGGAAGTAGAGCATTCCCATATACCCTCACGTAAAATGTTCTGTCTTATGGACATTTTCCATTTGTGTATTAATCAAGGCCTCCCTTTATTTATTTATTTTTTCTCTAGATGTGTCATTCATAATTGAATGTGATATATCAAAATCTACTATTACAAAGAACCATCAATTTATCCTTTCAAATCTGACAATATTTGTTTCATGTACTTTGGGGTGGTTAGGTGTATACGTATTTATAATTAACTCTTCTTAAAATGACCACTTTACATTATATAGTGTTCTATTCTGTTCTTTGTTATATTTTAAAAATTAGAGCAGTGTAATTTATTGTAAAATTAAATAGAAAGAACAATATTCTGATATAACCCTCCATACACACACAAAGGCAGTTTTCCCATTATTAAATGTTTGCATTAGTTTTATGCCTTTGTACAATTGAAAAACAGTATTATCATATTTATAATGTAAATTATAATCCATATACACACTTTTCCTGTACCTCCCTGTCACCTACTTTTTCATTATACATATTACTTATTATATCTTTAGATATTGTATTCCAAACTCATAGATTTATCATTACTTTTTGTCAATTTACAATTAACTTGTAGGAAATAAGTGGATTTATATGTCAAATGTACAATAATATATATATGTGTATATGTATTATATATATATGAGAATTTGTGAGTTTACAAAACAATTATGCATAAAACACAGGATTCCCATACACCTCCTCACCACCACCATCTTGCATTGGTGTGGAACATGTTACAATGGATGATAGCACTTTTAAAAAATAATTGTACTATGTATTAACAATAGTTACCTTTGTTACAAATGATGAAAGATTATTAAAATAGTTCTATCTCTTCTCCAATATTTACACTAGGTGCTTTTTCCCCATACAATACCCTATTATTACCACCTAGTTTTAGTACGGCACAAATGTTATAATTCATGAAAGAACATTCTTGACTTGTACTATTATCCATAGTCTATCATCTACAATAGGGTTCACTATGTTGTACAGTCCTATGTTTATCTTTTAGTTTTTATTCTAGTAAAATGTATACAACCTAAACTTTATTCTTTTAAATTCATTCAACTGTATAGTTCTGTGCTTTTGATTATACTCCCAAAAATATGCTACCATCACCACCATCCATTTCCAAACCTTTACTGTAAGCCTAAACAGGAATTCTGTACAAGATAAATCTCAAGTCCCCATTCTATAACCCTAATCTATCTCCTGGTGTCCTATATTCTAAATTCTAATTCTATGACTTCACTTATTATGATTACTTGATAACATGAGGTCATACAATAATTTTCCTTTTGTGTCTGGTTTATTTCACTCAAAATAATGTCTCCAAGGTTCATGCATTTTGTCATGTGCATCAGGTTTTCACTCCTTTTTATGGTTGAGTAATATTCCATTATATGTATATACCATATTTTGCTTATCCATTCATTGGTTGTTGGAAACTGGGTTGCTACTGTCCTCTGGCTATTGTCATGATGCCTCTATGAACATCAGTTTGCAAATTTCTGTTTGCATCCCAGCTTTCCATTCTTAATAATATACTCCTATAAGCAGGATTGTTAGATCATATAGAACTTCTATAGTTTGATTTTTGAGGAAATGCCAAAATGTCTTCCACAGTGGCTGCACCATTTTACATTCCCACCAGCAAAGGCTGACTGTTCCTATTTCTCCACTTCCTTTCCAACACCTTTAGTTTTCTGTTTTTTTAATAGTGGCATTCTACTAGGTGTGAAATTATTTTTCATAGTAGTTTTGATATGCATTTCCCTAATAGCTAGTGATCTTGGTCATCTTGTCATGTGCCTTTAAGCCATTTGTATATTCTCTTTGGAGAAATATCTATTCAAGTCTTTTGACCTTTTTTTTATTTGGGTTATCTTTTCATTGTTAATCTGTAGGATTTCTTTATATATTCTGGGTATCAAATCCTTATCATTTAATGTGGTTTCCAAATACCTTCTCCTGTTGAGTAAGTTGCCTTTTCATTTTCTTGACAAAGTACTTTGATGCACAAAAGTTTTTAGTTTTGGAGAGTTGCCATTTGTCTATACTGCTTTTGTTGCTTGTGCTTTGGTGATAAAGTCTAAGAAACCATCGCCTACCACAAGATCTTTATTCTGGAAGTTTTATAGTCCTAGTTCTTTTATTTAGGTCTTGATAGATTTTGTGTTAATTTATGTATATGATGTGTGAGAGAGGTCCTCTTTCATTCTTTTGCATATGGATATCCAATTCTCCCAGCACAATTTGTTGAAGAGACTATTCTTTCCCAGGTGAGTGGACTTGGAATATCAATTGGCCATAGATCTGAGGGTCTGAGGGTTTATTTCTGAACTCTCAATTTGATTCTGTTGTACAATTTATCTGTCCTTATGCCAATACCTTGCTCTTTAGAACACTGTAGTTTTGAAATATGCTATAAAGTTAGGAAGTGTGAGTCCTCCCACTTTGCTCTTCTTTTTCAAGATGTTTTTGGACATTCAGAGCCCTCTACTCTTCCAAATGAATTTGGTAACCAGACTTTACATTTCAGGAATTGGCACTTTTGGGATTTGAATTTGAACTGTGTGGGTCCATAAAGAAATTTGAGTATTATTGACATCTTAATGATATTTAGTCTTCCAATCCATGAACAGGGAATGTCCTTCCATTTACTTAGGTCTTCTTTGATTTCTTTTAGTTATGTTTTGTAGTTTTCTATGTACAAGTTCTTTACAGCCTTGGTTAAATTGATTCCTTGATATTTATTTCTTTTAGTTGAAATGGTAAATGGAATTTTTTCTTGAACACCTCCTCATATTGCTCATTAATACTTTATAGAAACACAATTATTATTTTGCCTTGATCTTGTATCTACCATTCTGCTAAAATCACTTATTAACTCTAGTAGCTTTTCTGCAGATTTTTCTGGACTTTTGCTACATAAGATCATGTCTTATGCAAATACTGACCTATTTATTACTTCCTTTCCAATTGGGATGCCTTTTAATTTTTCTTCTTGCCTAACTCCTCTGGTTAGAACTTTTGACACAATGCTGAATAACAATGATGTCAAGTTATTTCTTGTCATATCCAGATTTTAGAGGGAAAGTTTTTAATCTTTCACCATTGAGTATTATGTTAGCTGTGGGTTTTTTCATCTATGCTGTTTACCATGTTGAGGAAGTTAACTTCCATTTCTATTTTTCAAAGTTTTTTTTTTTTTAATCAAGAAAGGATACTGGATTTTGTGAAATTACTTTTCTGCATCGATCAATAGGATCATGTGCTTTTCCCTTTCATTTTATTTATGTGGTGACATTAATTGATGCTCTTGTGTAGAACTACATTTTCTTTTTTAAATTTTTTTAAATTTTTAAAAAAGATACTTAGATTACATAAATGTTACACAAAATATAGAGGGATTCTCATATGCCCCACCTCCCACATCTCCCACAACCTCTCACAAAAACATCCTTTTTTAGTCTGCCACATTAATTGTAATTGATAAACACATACTAAGGCTTTGCCATTAAGCATGGACAATAGTTCACATTGTAGACCACACTCTCTCCTACACATTTCTGCATGTTATATGATGGTATAAAATGGCCTATATCTGTCATTGCAATGTCACTCAGGATAATTCCCAAGTCCCAAAAATGTCCCTGTATTACAACTACTTTTCTCTCTCCCTGTCCCCAGAGACTCCTGTGGCCACTGGCTCCACATCAGTGTTGTAATTTCTTCCACTGTTTAAATCACAATATGTCTATAGTAGAATACCAGTAAGTCCACTGTAGACCAGAGTACTTCCCCCCATTCTTAGGAGTCTAGGTTGGTGATGTCCACTCCACCTCCAATTGACAGGGAACTTGTATTCTGTGGGGAAGATGGATGGCATTATCCTGCCTGAAGCTGCAAATTCTCTCCATTCCCTGGGATGGCTGCTGGCCATCATCACCTCCCCACCAGTTGTCCTGGGTGAGTCCAATGAGCTGTGGGGTAAGATTTGCTGCTCCACCAAAGTTCTGGGTCCAGCTGGCACATAGACAGCCCAAATACTCATGTCTCTGGAAGTACACATACAAACTCTAGCACCAAGTATAGGTTTGCATAGAAGGGACAGATGAGCCATGTGCAGGGAAGATATAGTTAAGCCCAACTTTTTTATTCTCAGGAGCACAAACTCCAAAATAGTGCCCACTGGCAAGGCACCAAACTCTGGCATTGTCTGCACTGATCATAGGACCTGGGTGTCTCCAGAGCCCTCAGGAGCCCCACTATTTAGGGTGATATCCACTTTGGAATTCTATGAGATCCTACTGATATGTGCATAAGCATTACCTCCAGGATGACCTCTCAACTCATTTTGAAGTTTCTTAACCATATAAACTCATTTGTCTTTATTTTCACCCCTTTTATTCAAGGTCTTTTTTCAGTTGCATTGCCAGTTGGCACTTGGTAGCAATCCCTCAGTGCCAGGGAGGCTCATACCTAAGAGTCATGTCCCACACCGAGAGGAAGGTAATACATTCATATATTGAGTTTGGCTTAGACAGAAGCCACATTTGAACAACAAGGAGGCTCTCAGGAGGCAACCCTTAGGCACCCCATAATAATAGGCTATGTTTCATTTTCAAGAGCATAGACTAATAAGGCTAGTCAGCAATATCAAGGGCCCATCAGTGGATCATCCTCCCTCACCAGTCACTGCTCCTTCACATGGGGGACTGTTACTGCTCCCTTAGAGAATGTGGCAGAGCTCTACAAGATGGGAATTCAGTATTCCCTCATATATTGAGTGAACCTCCACCCACTGTTACAATGCCCCCTGAACATTTGAACATTTTTATATACTTTATATTTTAGTTCAGTTGAACTTCCTCCCATGCATCCCCCATCCCTGACACCCACATCAATGATCTTTCCCCACCAGAATTGTAACCGTTCTGTGATACAAAGATACTTCAAAGATGAAGCCATTACAATAGCTGAATATGATCAATAGGTAAATGAAATAAAAATGATAAGTTTAATAGTAAGAGATAAAATACATAAAAATTTTAAAAATAACTAAAAATAAAATAAAAGATTGGGATATTTAAAAAATGAAAAATATTAAAAAAATTTTTTTTTCACCTTTTGCCTTTCATCACTGCAATATCTGATGTCCAGTCTGTACCATGGCACCTTCTCCCTCTCATTCCCCAGTGTCTCACTATTTTTCATTTTCTTTTTAAAGAGGTTTTAAGTCACAGCAAAGTCACTCACAGAATACAGGAGACTCTCATATATGCAACATCCTCCCCCTTTCCTCCCTCCATATTAATACCTTTCTCTAGGTCAATTGTAGCATTGTTATAACTGATATACAAATAGTGAAACTTAGCTACTAAACATTGTCAATGGTTTACACTATGGTTTACATTTTAGAACATGCACTTTTATAAATTTTGATGATATTTGCCATTGTCTGTGTCCTTCACTATATGGTAATGAACAACATTTCCACTAACCACTAAATACCCCCTGTTTGATCCATTCTCTTCCTCCCACCCCATCACCCTAGAGCCCACAGTGACCCCCTGGCTTAACTTGTTGGATGACAAGATTCATAGTTACATGCAACAAGAGCTCTTGACACATTTGTTTGTCATCCCTTATTGAGAACTGCCCTTGCTCTTGAGAGACTCCTGCTTTTCTACTTCTGAACAAATCAGTCCTCCAAAGATGGGAGTCCAACTCCTTCCCAATCATTATGTCGGTATCCACCCACTGGTACAACATATTATGACAGAATGAACATTCACAGACTCCCTAGAAGCCTGTCCGGTGCCCCCTGTTCCAAATGCCACCCCAACCAACACCCTAAACCAGTGACCCTTCCTTGTCATATTGCCATGAGAGCATTCCAACCTCTGCACTTTCAACTTCATATCCACAAATCCCCAGGGTTCACCTTGTCCCTCTCCCAACCCTCCCCCATTATCCTGTACCTTCTAACCCACCCTTCCCAATCTACCCACCTGTCAACCCTGCATCACCCAACCCAATAATGTCACTACCCTCCTGTCCTATCCCTTCAATATGCAACTACACTTTATCACTTTACCATAGATTACGTCCGTATGGGTGATGGCTCATAACGTTTTCTTCTCTTTCTAGTTCTTGTAAACCTATCTTACAGACAAGAGCTCTCTGAGACTGCTCAATTTCCTTAATTCCTATCAGTGAGGTCATGTACTGTTCATCCTTCAATGCCTGGCTTACTTCACTCAACATAAGTTCTTCAAGATTCATCCATGTTTTCCCATGTGTTAACAATTTATTCCTTCTTACAACTGACTAATATCCAATTGTATTTATGTACCACATATTGTTTATACATTCATCTGTTAATGGGCACATGGGTTGATTCCAACTTTTGGCAATAGTGAACTATGATGCTATGAACATAGGTGTGCATATATCTGTTTGTGTCTATAACCAGCAGTGGAATTGCTGGATCATATGGAAGTTCCATAGTCAGTTTTTTGAGGAACTGTCAAAATGTCTTCCAAAATGGCTAGACCATTCTACAATCCCACCAGCAGTGGATGAGTGTTCCCATTCTTCCACATCCTCTCCAACACTTATAGTCTGCTGTTTTTTTAATAGACGCTATTCTAATGGGTGTAAGGTGGTATCTCATTGTAGTTTTGATTTGCATTTCCTTAATAGCTAGTGATGTTGAGCAGCTTTTCATTTGCTTTTTATCCATTTGTATTTCTTCCTTGGAGTAGTGTCTTTTTGGGTCATTTGCCCATTTTTTAAATGGGTTGTCTTTTTATTTTCAAAGTGTAGGATTTCTTTATATATGCAGGAGAATAGGCTCCTATCAGATATATGGTTGCCAAATATTTTCTCCCATTGGGTCAGCTGCCCTTTTACTTTCTTGATAATGTGCTTTGAGTGCAGAAGTTTTTAATTTTGAGGAGATCCCTTTTACTTATTTTTTCTTTTGCTGCTCATGCTTTGGGTGTGAAGTTCATGAAGCTCTTGTCTATTAAAATGTCCTTCATTTGCTACTTGTTGTCCTCCTTGTTGCTCAAATGTGGCCTATCTCTAAGCCAAACTCAGCATATGAATGAATTACCTTCCCTCCAACGTGGGACATGACTCCTGGGGATGAGCCTCCCTGGCAATGAGGGATTAATATCAAGTGCCAACTGGCAACACGATTGGAAAAAGACCTTGAATAAAAGAGGGAAAAGGTAAAGAGAAATGAGTTCATGTGGCTAAGAGTCTTCAAAGAGAGTTGGGAGGTCATCCCAGAGGTAATGTTTACGCACACCTCAGTAGGATCTCATAGAACACCAAAGTGGATATCACCCCACACAGAGGGGTTCCTGAGGGCTCTGGAGACACCCAGGTCATATATAAGGAGGGATAGCCCCAGACATTGATGCCTTATCAGTGGGCTCTTCTTAGGAATCTGTGCTCCCAAGAGTGACAGAGTTAGACTCAAATAAGTCCTCCCTGCACATGGTCCATCATTCCCTTTTATTCAAACCTATATGTGATGCTGGAGTCGTTAGGTGTACTTCCAGAGACTGGAGCCTCTGGCCTACCTATGCACCAGCTGTGTCTGGAATCTTGGTGGAGTTGCAACTCCTACCCTACGGGTCAACGGACTCATCCAAGTGACCTGGTGAGGAGACGACGATGGGCAATGGCCATCCCAGGGAATAGAGAGGGCCTGCAGCTGCAGGTAGGATAATCGCATCCACTGTATCCATGGGATATAAGCCCTCTCTCACTTGGAGGTGGAGTGGACATCACCATCCCAGTCTCCTCGGGATTGGGGGAAGAGCTATGGACTAGAGTGGACTTAATAGTATTCTGTTGTAGACATATTGTGATTCAAGCAATGGAAGAAATTAAAACAGTGAGGTGGACCCAGTGTCCACTGGAAGCTTTTGGCGCAGGGACGGAAAGAGCAGGTGAAATACAGGGGCTTTTTCGCGACTTGGGGGTTGTCCTGTGTGGCGTTGCAGCGACGGATGTAGGTCATTTTACATTAGCATATACCATTCAGAACTGTGTGGGAGAGAGTGTGGTCTAAGATGTGAACTGTGGTCTATGCTTGGTGGCAAGGTCCCAGGATATGTATATCCATTGTGAGTGATGTGCCACACTGATGAAGGATGTTGGTGTGGGATGTTGTGGGAGGTGGGGGAGGTGGGGAACATGGGAATCCCTGTAATTTGTGTGTAATATTTAGGTAACCTAAGCACCCTTTAAAAAAAACACACACATATATATATATATATTATATATTTCATATATTATATATATATATATATGAATAACATTTATGTAAGCAAATGCACATATATGCATAAATATTTATATATCATTTTACAAATATTGGTGTGTATTGTGAAAAATTAGATTTTTACCCAAAATTTAAAAAGTAAAAAAATAAGGAAATAAATAAATGTTTATAAACTTTAATAAATTAAAAATTAAAAATAAAAAAAATAAATAAAATGTCCTGTAGATGATTCCCTACACTAACTTCCAAGGTCTTTATGGTCTTGACACTTATATTTAGATCTTTGATCCATCTTGAATTGATTTTTCTGTAAGGTGTGACATGGTGTCTTCTCTCATTCTTTTAGATATGGATATCCAGTTCTCTAAGCACCATTTGTTGAAGAGGCCATTCTCTCCCAACTGAGTGGGCGTGTATCATTTGAGAATATCAGAAGATTGTATATGTGAGGACATATATTGGAACTCTCAATTTGGTTCCAATGGTCAGTATGACTATCCTTGTGCCAATACCATGTAGTTTTGACCACTGTAGCTTTGTAGTATGTTTTAAAGTCAGATAGTGTGATACTTACAACTTCCTTTTTCTTTTTCAATATGTCTTTGGGGATTTGGGGCCTCTTACCCTTCCAAATAAATTTTGTATTTAGTTTTTCCAATTCCTTAAAAAATACAGTGTTGGTTTTTATTGTGATTGCATTGAATCTTTAGATTAGTTTGGGTAGGATAGACATCTTGATGATGTTAATCTTACTGTCCATGAACAGGGAATATTCTTCCATTTATATAAGTCTTCTTTGATTTCCTTTAACAGTGTTGTGTAGTTTTCTGTATATAAGTCCTTTACATCTTTAGTTAAATTTATTCCTAGGTATTTGATACTTTTAATTACTATTGTAAGTGGTATTTTTTTTTTATTTCCTCCTCAAATTGTTCGTTATTGGTGTACAGAAATGCTACTGTTTTTTGAGTATTGATCTTATAGCCTGCAACTTTGCTGAACTCCTTCATAACTTCTAAAACCTTTGTTGTAGATTTCTCAGGGCTTTCTATGTATAGGATCATGTTGTTTGCAAATATTAAATTTTTAATCCTTCCTTTTCAATTTGGATTCTTATTATATCTTGTTCTTGCCT
>JAQZBX010074860.1:0-14705 GCA_029593785.1 Cabassous unicinctus
AAAAAACACCAAATATAAACTTTGGACTGAAGATAATAGGATTATTATGATGATGTTCATTCATCATTTGTAACAAATGTGTTACATCAATGTAAGCTGATGGTGGTACAACCTTTTGAATTCCTGTATAACATGCATGATACTTTTGTAACCTTAGAACTTCCTTGATGAGAAGAAAGAAAGAAAGAAAGAAAGAAAGAAAGAAAGAAAGAAAGAAAGAAAGAAAGAAAGAAAGAAGAAAGAAAGAATAAAGAAAGAGAAAAGAATATCATGATACATTGGGAAAGTACAATTAATATAACTTATGGAACAGAGTTAATAGTAGATTCATAATATTTTTGCATCAATGGCAAAAATAGCACTACATAAATGCTAAGGTTTAACAATAGGGGTCTATAATGGTGTACAAAGGTGTATGTGGTCAGATTTAGGAAAATGTTCTAAAATTGACTGAGGCAATGACAGCACCACTCTCAGATAAGGCCCTTAGTGTACACTTCAGATGGATCATAGGAGGCATGAGACTGTGTAATACACTGAACCATGTGGTAGATGATTTACTGTGTTTAATGGTACAAATATGAGAATGATCTCTCATGAACTGTAACAAATGTGCAATAATAATACATGGTGTGACAGAAAGAATGAGCCTCTAACAGCTGAAATCCGGGGGAGAGATGAGTCATTTTGACTGACAGCTTACAGCTGAGATTGGGAAGAGAAGCAGAGACTGATATAGGATTCCCTGGGCCAGACTGAAATGGAAATCAGGAAGAAGCAGAGCAGCAGAACCCCAAGAGGAAGAGGAAGCACAGAGGGGGAAGGCAGAGGCCAGAGATCAACAACCAGCTTGCTTCAACATGTGGCAAATGACTTTGTGAGAAAGCAACTTTGAGTTGGACTTTTTATGGCCTTCCAATAGTAAGCCTTTACCCCAAATAAATATGTTTTATAAAAGCCAACAGATTTCTGGTACTTTGCATGAGCAGCCTTCTGGCAGACTAAAACACATGGTGTCAATAATAGGATGATTTATGGGAAAATAAGCAAAACATAATCTATGGACTATAGTTAGCAGTAATATACTGATGATGCTCTTTCACAATTTGTAACAAATGTTCCACAACAATGCAAGATGTAGAGGGTGGGGTGATGAATGGGAATTATGCACATTATGCATAAATGTTTTTTATGTACACAACTTCTCTCATAAAAATAGCTATCCATTCTGAATTTAATAGATTTCGTATTTTTGAAAAAAGGTTGTTTGGCATATTTGTTTACACTCTACTTGCAGGTACTCTACCCTGATCCATTGACCTGTGTATCTTTCCCTTGATTTATTCATTCTTGTAATTTATTCATAGGAGAGTGAACATATAATTATCATCCAATCCGTATGTATTTTTTTCACTTTTAATGAAGAGGGAACACTTATCTAAACATTCTCTCAATCTGAAGTGCAGTGGGCATCACCATCATAAAATCCTCAAGATTGAGTAAGGAATAAACATGCAACCATGGACCAAAGTAGACTTATTATTGTAGTAATGAAAGCACTTGTAACAATGATACAATGATATTGGTTGGAGGGGTTCTGAGGGGAGGGGAAGGAAGAACAGATGGAACATAGGAAAATTTTTGGGCACTGGAATTGTTCTGGATGATATTACAATGATGGATACAAGTCAGTATACATTTTGTAAAAACCTAGAAAATTATGTGGTGCAAAGTATAAACCATAATATAAACAACAGACTGTGCTTAATAGCAATGCTTCCATATGTGATCATCAACTGTAACAAATGTACCAAACTAGTGAAAAATGTTAGGGGCAAATGTGAGTGGGAGGGGAAGGGTATATGGGAATCTCCCATATTTTTTAAGTAAGTTTTCTGTCATCTAAAACTTCTTTTAAAAAATTAAGTTAAGGAAAATTATGGCAGTCAACACATTTAAAGCAGAGTTATATGATATAGCTATTGATATATTTGGATTTTTAAGAGTGAGAAGTTCAGTAAAAATTCACATGATCATTCCCTATGTGTTTCATTAATTTCACTTGGGAGATTGAGTCTTTAAAAGTCTCACTCTATTGGACAGATGATGAAAAAGACTCAAATATTTCATGTTGGAGGTAAGTCTCCACTCCAAGCTTTACAGACCAAACAGAACCTGGTTAAATGTCCAGAGTTGATGATCTGGGAATGGATGGCCTGTGGGGGTTGCTGTATGTACTGGTCAGAACCAGCATCCCTCTCCCTATACAGCCCATGTCTCCTCGGCAATTCTCTTCATGTCTTGTTGAGGATTATGGGGCCAAGAATGTGCAGTGGAAGCACCCAGTGTAGAAGAGACCACCAGTTTTTAAATTTCTAGACTGCCTTGTTCTCCTTCCCCACAGCAAACATAGTCTTGGTGCAAGAGCTGTTGTTCCCTGACTTATTCATACATTTCACTAGATTTGGGAGAAATTTGCAAACATGATGCTTCATTGACTGGCATTTTCCTATGTCCTGTACCCCACCTGATGGTCCAGCTTAGTACGAAGTAAGCCACTTGCATACCCTGGAACATGGCAGTGTTAGCAGCCAGTATATTATCCTGATGGTGATATATGCATCATTATGTATTATGGAATTAATAAGGTTAATAATTGACATTTGGCTTGAAATACTGCCATTAATTTATGAATACTGTCCATTGATCTCATGACAAGTATTAAGGAGAATTTTAAAAGTAAATAATTTAGGACTGAATAAAAGAGAACAATTCAAGATGTTGTGTCAAGGATATCCAAAAATGTGAAACCCAAAATAACAGAGTTCACTTTTCTTTTATCTATCACAGCAAGTGTAGGTGATATTAGGCAGCGAGTTTGTCTCTGAGGATGGTAACACCCAGTGAAGTCCCTTTTACTCACTTGCCCTTCTTTTCTTTCTGTGAAGTCTTTGTTTCTTGGCTAATGTGATTTTTTACTTTTAGGTTGGGTTTTCTTCACTTGGTCTAGATTATTTGGATTCAGGGGACTGGGCAATGGGACACTCTGAAGCCTCTGCATGTGTGAATTTCTAGAGAAGCAGTAAAACCTTACTGGCAACTACCACAATAGGAATTAGATTCATTTATCTTTACCTGTGCTAACCATTGCAAAGGGACCATTTCTACCAGAGACTTGGCTAGTTGGGCAACTACACAACAGAAGAGAAAAATAAGGCAACATCCCAATTCCTGTCACAAATATAAGCAATACCTTGAGGGAATATCTCTGGGGAAAATAAACAGTAAAAGAGATGGCAAACTTAAAATTTATAGAAGAATGTAACAAATACAGGAATCATGCCACATATCATGGGGTGACCTGGGAGTCACTGGTCATTCTGACATCAGTTCTCTTTGAGAGATCCAAGGTTCTCTTTCTGAAATAAAATTGAAAAAATGAAGATGTGTGTGTTGTCTACATATTTATATAAGGCAATAGAAGCCTAAATTGTGCCTGAGTTTCTGATTATTAGAGATGACCTGAGTCAGCATCTGGCTTGGGACTTGGGATTGCTGGGCTCAGATTAAATTGGAGTTTACAAGAGACTCTTTTGGGAGGACATTCATGATATTCCTCCAAAACATCATTAATAAGCATGCAGGTTTTCCTTTTTCTCTAGGTCATCTGTGCTTCTATAAATGCAAGATGTGTTCAGGTAAATTGGAGACTATTCATAAACCACACTGCCTGCTATAGCCTACAAGGAATGTGGGCTTTCCTGTAAAGGATGGGGGTGCAGATGCCAGCATAGGCTGTGCTGACTTGGGGTGAACATTACCGATGGGAGATCCCAGTGATACAAGTTAGAATATTGCCTTATGTGATATTCTGTGACAAAAGTAGCTAGACATGCCTCACCATGGCTCTGGTATCAGTAGCTGTGGCATGGATGCTCATTCCTCTTTGTGTGTAAAAGAACTATTGTATAGCTATAAATTAAGTAATTATGATAGATAACAGAAACTGGTCTTGTAAAATGACAGAATATGAATTTTAAATCAGCACATTTCTCTTTTATAATAAAATTCATTGATATATTTTTCTGTGTCCTACAGGTGTCTTGGAGAACTTGAAAGACAAAAAAATTCACAAGAATAACATGAATTTACACTCAAAATATATCTGTAGAAAACCACTTTTAGCCTGTAGTAATATTTATCTCCATTTTTCTAAATACCTCTATAGTTAAACATTATATGTTCTTTTGAAAATTGTTCTGAAAAATCCCTCTTGTGAAAATATATCTTGATATGATATCTTTAAAGTTTGTTCCAGAGGTATCATATTTTTCTTATCTTTTACCACTCCTGGGGTATTTCTGTCTCTCTCTTAGTATAGTATTTTATAAATAAATATAAATCTGACATTTTAACATAGGATCAGATTGATTACTATGCTTCTTTGAAATTTTATGTTTAAATTCACTGTATTTCCATGAAGGAAGGAAGGAAGAAGGGAGGAAGAAAGGAAGGGAGGGGGGGAGGAAAGGAGGGAGGTAGGGAGGAAGCCACTTGAAACAAAATATCATCAGATATTACAGTGATGAAAGGCAAAATGTAAAAACATATTTTAAAATACTTTTCACTATTTTTAATATACCAATGTTCAATTAAATTATATTTTTAATTTTTAAAAAAATTTATGTATTTTATTTCTTATATTTAAACCTACCATTATTGTTTAATTTTCCTATTAATTGTATTTGGCTATTTTAATGGCTTCATTTTTTAAGAAACTTTGGATGACAGAAGGGTTCCAAGTGGGGCAGGGGAGGATCATTGGTGTGGGGTGCCAGTGATGTGGGACACATGGGAGGAAGGTCACCTGGGCATACATATAAAGTTTATATAAATGTTCAAATGTTCATGGGGCATGGTCAAAGTGGGTGGAAACTCACACAATAAATGAGAGAATACTGAATACCCATCCTGGAGAGCTCTGCCACATTCTCTAAGGGAGCAGCAACCATCCTCCAAGTGCAGGGGCAATGACTGGCAAAGGAGATGATCCACTGATGGGTCCTTGATATTGATGACTATGCTTATGAGCCTTTGCTCTTGAAATTGAAACTTAGCCTACTGTTGTGGGGTGCCTAAGAGTTGCCTCCTGAGAGCCTCCTTGTTGCTCAAATGTGGCCTCTAAGGCATACTCAGCATATAAATACATTACCTTCCCCCCAGCATGGGATGTGACTCCCAGGGATGAACCTCCCTGGCACTGAGGGATTACTACCATGCACCAACTAGCAATGCAACTGGAAAAAGACCTTGAATAAAAGGGGGAAAAGGTAAAGACAAACAAGCTTATATGGCCAAGAGACTTCAATGTGAGTCAGGAGGCCATCCCAGAGGTAATGCTTAGGCACAACTAGGCAGGATCTCATGGACTACCAAAGTGCATACTACCCCAAATAGTGGGGCCCCTGAGGGCTCTGAAGACACCCAGGTCCTATGTTCAGGGCAGATAGCTCTGGAGTTTGATGCCTTGCCAGTGGGCCCTACTTTGGAGTTTGTGTTCCTGAGAGTGACAGAGTTGGACTCAATTATGTCTTCCCTACACATGGCTCAATTGTCTCTTCTATATAAACCTATACTTGATGCTGGAGTTTCTAGGTATACATCCTCTTGGACAGCCCTCTTTGGGCTATCTGTGTGCCAGCTGGGCCCAGAACTTAAGTGGAGTTGTAACACCTACTCTGCAGCTCATTTGTCTCACCCTGGACAACTAACAAGGAAATGATGGACAATTATCATCTCAAGGAACAGAGAGAGTCTGCAACTGTAAGCAAGATAGTCCCATCCATCTTCCCCTCTCAATTAGAGGTGGAGTAGACATCACCAATCCAGAATCCTCAGGATTGGGGAAATAACTATGGACTACAGTGGACTTACTGGTATTCTACTATAAACATATTGTGATTCTAGCAATGGAAGAAATTACAACCTTGCTACTGGAGGTTCTGGCAACATGGTGAGGGAAAACAGTTGTAATACAGGGTTTCTTTGGGACTTGGGGATCATCCTGAATGACATTGCAATGACAGATATAAGCCAATTATATCATCTCATATCATGCAGAACTGTGAGAGAGTGTAGACTTAATGTGAACTGTGGCCCATGCTTAGTGACAAAGCCCCAGGATGCATTTATCAATTGCAATGAATGTGCCATACTAATGAAGGATGTTTATGGGAGGATGTGGGAGGTCTCAGGAGCAGGGCATATGAGAATCCCTATAATTTTTGTTTAACACTTATGTAATTTAAGTATCTTTTTAAAAATTATTATTTTAAAAAGTTCTTGTTAGTTTAAATATTGTGGCTGGTGATTGTAAGAAGAGGATGCCTTTGCTGAATGTTGCTTGGTATAAGACAATGGCCAAAAATTAACATCACAAAAAGTGATTATATATTTAGGTGTCATGAGATTCTGAAATTTGGAAACTCTAAATACAATTGCCTAAAGATTGAGTGATAAAATTTGTAAGTGTCCTGGGCATGTCAATCCAAATTGAGCTGAAGTTTTTAAGAGAGACTGATTATCTTCTTATTAGACTCAAAGTGATTTTAAAACAATTTCACAGTTCCCAAACATTTTGTTCATATTAGGCAGATAGAATAACAGGCTTTTTCTCATGCTTTTACTCCAAATAACAATAATAATTTCTATAATTTATTTTGCATTTCTTTGGGTCAGAAATTGAACTAGACACCTTCTAATTTTCCTTCCATGAAAATGTTTATGGGAATAATTGCATCTTCTAGAAGCAAACTAAAGCCTATAGCCATCCAGATTATTAATGTGCATTATTTTTGTTTTCTGTTACTGTGTAAAAAATTACTACAAACTTGGTTGATTGAAGCAAAATTCATTTATTAGCTCACATTTTTTTAGGTCAAAATCAGTGTGGATTCTGTGCACATATTTTTAAATTCTGATCCCTATAATTATACAAAGCTAAGCAGCTTGCACTGCCATCAAAATATCTCCATATAGGAAACTACCATACTCTATAAATCTTCTCCTATGGCTTATATCAGCCTTCATGGTATGCAAGGCCAGTCCTTCCCCCATTGCAACAGCCAGTTAATTCACTTTTCTATGTGGGGAAAGGGCTGAACAAAGAACTTTGTACATGGAGAGAAACCTATGAAACAGGAGCACAAGTTCCTGCACTACATTTAACAATTCCTAAGGAGAAAAGCAACTCTGGGCCAAAAAACATATGAAAACTTTAAGGAATAAGGCAGTTCAGGTAAATATGGATTATTATAACTGCAGGAAGACCACAAGTTTGCTTCTATAAACCATGCAGGAGAATCCAATAAAAACATTGTCTTTAGAAAAAGCAATTCATGGTGGGTTGGCCCTGTGAATGTGCCTCCCATTCTTCCAACTACAGAGACATAGAGGACCAAGGTCCCCACTGCACTGCTATGAAATCTATCATTATATTTTCTGCCAAAGAGAGGCAACCCAATACCTATTCTGAGCCAAAGACTGACCCATTTCTGGGAGGCACAGAACTTCTCTCAAGGGAACTGTTGGCTTGAGAACTTCCCAATGATCTTGCTGGATCTTCTTGGAGGGCACAGGAGGTTAGGAAAGTTCCAAACAAACTTCTATCCCTTTCTACTTAACTCATAGTTAGACTTGTATCATAGAATCACAGGTCCCCTAGCCTCCCCTGAATTCTCTGTTGTTGTTTTTCCTGCCTCCATACCTGACACTCAGCTTCATGTGCGTATTAGATTTTTTCCTTTCTACTAAAGTGATTTCATTTAAATTCATAGACTCAGTGTTATTCAGAGCATCACAAATCTGGAGAGATTTCCTGGAGAAATGGTTGAATGAAGAGGAAGATCCATACCCTGACAGGAAACCAGGAGGTGGATCTTCTAGTGCTTGAGTCTGAGTGCCCCCTACACCCTGGCTCCCTCCCAGCATAGAGAGGCCTTAATCTGAGCTCACATTAATTCCCCATAACTGTATATCTCATACAGTAAAACATGGCTGTCTTGTTAGATTTCAGGCCCTTCATTTCCTAATACAGCTGGTTCATGTAATTGTTCTGGAACTGGTCAAACTGCCCTTCATGGAATCTGTGTAGAATGGGGTCCAACCATTATTGTTAATGAATGACAACCACTTCACTGCCTTCCCTTAAACCTGGTGAACCCAGTGCATTTGGTTGCTATTTAAGATGTATTCAGAGAGACACAAGAGAGCCTCAAAGATGCCCAGACTATGCCACATCTCCTCCAGGCTCCACCAGCTGCAACTTACCCTGGGAACCTGCAAACACAAATACATTCTGGTTAAGAAAAATGTTATATATATACTCTTTATTTCATTCAAATCCACTCACATGCCCAATATCTTGTACCCATCATAAAATAAACATTTAAAATGCCAGTAATGGAAACTCAATTCAGTCAAAACTCCATAGTAAACCATCTTTATTAGGACCCAATCACTAAATGGGATCACTTTGAACTTCAGAGCTGGGGCTTCTCTCCTAAAGATGCATGGTCATGTTGGGTTGGGTTTAATCAACAGAAGAAAGAACCCTATTTGCATGCCCATCTTCTATATAGCAGGTTCTGGAGTTGACTGCCTTAAGAGAAGGTCATGCCCAGAAAAGATATGAATGTCCTTGGGGAGTTGCAGAGCAAAGAAATCTCTTGGAAAACATAATTTTCTATCATGTGATATTGATGTGATAAAACTTAATATTCATTTTTTCATACATATTCATATTAAACATATGATATAAGTATAAATATTTTCTACATTTTGAAAATGTAAAATTATTTAAAAAAAAAAAAGTCTTAGAGTGGTATGTAATATTTTCAAGAGCTCATATCTGATAAGAGTGAATTCCAGTGTATGGGCCTGTACTTCTCACCTCTGGACCTTACTATGCACCAAACCACTCCAGGACAGAGATGGACACACTGAGTGAGTTTTGGAAACCCCCTTTATGTTGTGTGAACGTGGCATGCTTCTGCTGCACTCTAGTGGTTATCCTAAGAATTTCAAGAGACACAGGTTCATACAAACATTGTCAGCAGTCTTTGACATTTCATATGTCATAACTACATCTCTATTGCTACTTCTGTAACAAAGTGCTTTTTCTTTATGTGTAAGAGCTTTATTGAGGAATACTTGAATTTGAATTCCATTTATTTCAATGTATTACCATCTAATTCAGTAAACTGAACATATTTATCTGTACACTTTGGTAAATACTCACATATGTGTCTACCCTTGAAACCATCGCATGATAAAGAGTGGACAAATTCATCACCCAAAATGTTTTATGTCTTTCCTTTGTAATCCCTCTTCCAACACTTTTCTTTCTCACACATACTCCCCAGGCAAATTAGCTGTCTTTATAACCCTAGTTAATTTTCCTCTTTAAAATTTTTATTTAAATGGAGTCATACATTGTGTAATTTAATTTATGTAGATTCTTTCATTCAACCAGTTGTTGAGTATTGCACACATTCAGGGATATCAATTATGAGTCGTATTCAAATATATGCATATATCAAACTTTGTTTATCATTAAGATACTGATGGGTATTTGGATTTTTTCCACTTTCAGGGTATTAAAAAAAGGCCGAATCTCAGCTTGGAGATGGTCAGTGTTAAGAAAGATCTTGTTTATTAGTCAGCCAGAGGGGTGCTGATGCAAAATACCAGAAATCTATTGCCTTTTTAAAAGGGCATTTATTTGGGGTAGAAACTTACAGTTACCAGGCCATAAAGTATAAGTTAGTTGCCTCACCAAAGTCTGTTGCCACTTGTTGGAGAAAAATGGCTGCCAACATTCAGCTTTCCTCTTCCTCTTCAGACTTCATGATCCCAGCTTCTGCCAATATCAGCTGTAGGCTGAGATGAGTCTCATCTCTCTGCCAGGGCTCATTTCTCTCTGGGCTCAACTGTTCTTTTTTCTCCACAAGGTTGGCAGTAGACTATGAGGCTCTCTAGGATTTGACTCTCTGCCTGGAGATAGATTCTCTCAGGCTCAGCTGCTCTGCTCCCTTCACAAAGCCAGCTGTGTCATGGACCAGAGGAGATTTAGTGATATGAATCCTATATTCAAAATGGTGTATAGATTGGATCTGATATCAGAAAGAGGACATATATGGAAAAATGGGTGACATCCAAAAAAGTACACAGATTATTATTAATGGTAACTTAGCTTTAATTAATGTATCATGGATATTGACAAAGTTAGTAATAGGAGAAAGTAAATATGAGATCTATGGGAAGTCTGTATATTTACTCAACATCTCTGTAAATTTAAAATTTATAAAATCTATTTTACAAAGAACAAAAAAGGAGGTTTAATTACTAATTTTCCCAAACTTGGGTTTAATTTTTAGATTGAAAAGTCATTATGTATCACAGAATATCTGAGAATTTCAGGTTGTGCTTGACTTACTATGTTAGATGAGTGAGGAAAGATCACACTGGGACCTAAGTCAAACACCTAAGTAAGGGGAGGGATAGGCTGGAGGTAGTGAAGTCACATTTCCCTGATGTGAACTACACACAGAATCTGAATCATCATGACATTACACTGGGGACTGATGGAGAACCCAGGCAAGGGGAAGGCAAATACTCAGAGAAATTGACACTGTGGAACAGGAAGCCCCAGACCATGACGCTGAAACTGTTTCCTTCCCTGCAGCTGCTCCTGGAGCTGCCTCCTGTCCTTGTTGGTCTCAAGCACCTTCTGCAGGCCATTCCCATCCCGAAGGGGAGGTATGTGCCTGACTTCCCCTCACTGTGACTCTTGTACAACAATACATGCCTGTGTCCTCCACACTCAAGGACTTCAGCTGCAGATAGTGCTCACTCTTGGATGTGTCAGTGGTGATGGAGATGTGGCCTTGGAATTCTGGATTGTAGTGTGTGTTCCCTCTCCAGTTCCCCAACCACTCCAGCCCTTTCCCGGAATGCTGGTGGATCCATTGTCAGTAGTTACTGTTCATGACACAGTCCCCTGAGACAGTGCAGGTGAGGGAGAGGGTCTGTGAGGTCTTCAGCAGCCCTGGTCCTGAGTCTCACAGTGTTCACTCAGACAGGACACCTGTGGACAAGGAGAGTCATTGTGAATTGGACCTATTCTGAACTTAAGTCCCTGTGACCATCTAGACCCCCAAGACCCTCAATCAGGGCAGCTGCCAGCAGGCAAAGGAGGAGCTGCAGCATGTGCATGACTGACTGGATGATGAAGACCCACTGCTCCAGCCAAGCTTGTGATAGGGATTTTTTCTGTGTGAGCCCCCAGGATGATTTGCATGTGGGGTCCCTGTAGGTATGAGTCTGAACTGGCCAGTGATAGCCTCTGGTATTCCAGGTGCCCCCAGTGTTTGTTGGGATACAACTGCTGATCCTGGCCCTGTTTGATCTGTGTTCCATCACTGGCCATGCTGTCCTCTAGACCTCTGAATTTGGGGGTTGGTTTGGTAATCTGAACATAGGGAGCTGCCCCACCTCACAAGCAGTATAGCATTCAGTATGTGTACTCTACACAGCACAGAATCCACATCCTGCTCCATCCAGTTTGCCAGTCACCATTTCTCCAGGGTCTCTAACAACAGGAGAGGATATTGTTAGATACCATATCCCAGAACTGAAATAAGAAAATGATTGTATCTGTGTTAACTTCTTAGGATGTCCACTATGAAATAGCTAGTCATAACTGAGAAGAGTCCACATCAAAGCTTAGGATGGGAGACAAGTGTAGAGAGTAGGGCAAAGCAAATATTGGACTATAGGAGCCCAGGAACTCTGGCAGCTACAAGGGGAGAAAGGGGCAGCTCCATCAGCAAGTGGACAAGAGACAAGTATATGTGGATGGAGAATGCCCTAAGCAGAGGGCACTTCCTTCAGGGACCACATCCTGCTCTGTTGTCACAAAGTACCTGTTCTGACTGCATAAAGAAAGGGCCTCTTCCCATTCACTGGATCCATGGCCACAAATCTGCATAGATGGAGGAGCTCTGTTCATATGAGCAGGAGGACTGACCTCTGGTGCTCCTCAGAGCTTCCCCAACTTGCCTTCCATGAGAGGAACTATTAGAGGTGGCTCCAGACCAGATCCCTGTCTGTGAATTCAGACTGCAGGATCTGAGTTGATGGAATCATTAACTTAGACCCAGAAGGTGCTCACTGTCCTGATGTAAATGAGCTAGCTCTCATAGTCCCGATAAAGTATAATGTGGAAGACCTGATCTCTATCTTGGAGAAATGGATTTTTGAAAAACTTTTTGATTCTTTTCCTACCCTAGGAAAATTATTTTAGGTCTTTTTCCTTACTCCACATGTGAAATGTAAATTTCCTTTTTACTTGAGTTGGTGACATTGTTTCAGTGCTTATGAAAATGGAATTTTGTTCCCACTATAGTGTCCAGGGTAGTGACAGCCAGTCTTATAATTGCCTGGCAAGAAACAATAAAATATATTTCTATTAAAAGTGACCAACAAGAGATTTATAAAAATAATATGACAGTGATTAAATGTGAGTTCCTTCCATGTCTTTTGACAAGTCAGTAACCCTTGGGAAAATAGAAAGATTATCTAATCATTTTCTTTCTGACTTTTTGTTAACTATGAAACACTATATTACAAACTTGATGAAAACATCAAAACAAAATATGGGTACTAAAAAAGGATAAACAAACAAATACTTGGATAGGAAATCACTGGGCGTTCAGAGAAACATGGAATAAAAAATATTATTACAAATTATTTTAATAAATTAAATTTTAATGTTATTTAAAAAGTAATAAAATAATAAAAATATCTCAATTCCAGAAATAGAAAAGAATTCTTTAAAAGAAAGGTACATATAATAAATAGAATGCACTTATGTCTTTTAAATAAAATTGAAAACTTGAATAAAATCATTAGATCAGAAGAGATAATTTCAGAGAAAATGAGACATTTTCTTTAAATGGAGAGAAGTAATTAGCATAAATTTGCATCCTATATCTGGTCTGTACTATATTTTTTTATTCATGCACATGTTGAAGGGCATTTTGGTTGCTTCCAGGGCTTGGTGATGAAGACAGTTGTAGATACGGTTTTTTTGGTATGGGTATTGTCCATCATCCTTTTGTTATTCTGCGTGAGTCTGATATTCTGGGTGAGTCTGAGAGTAGGTTTTGTCTGCAACTCTGCTGATATTCAGGGTTTGAATGGCATATAAACAGTCAGAAGATATAAGTCTGTCTCTGGAACATGTAGTTAACAGGTTTATTGCTAATTATAGGCACAAATAAAAGGGACAGTAGAACCATGTGCAGGTAAATTATAAATGAGTCTAACTCTGATACATTGGGGAGATAAGATATCATGTATTACAAGGTAAGGCCCACAAACAGGGTGCTAATTTCCTGGGATTGCCTGCTCTGCCTAGAGTGCCTGTATGTCTCTAGATCCCTCTGGAGCAGTCCCACTTGAGGCAATATATACTGCGAAGGTTATGCATATATATCAGTTAGTGAGAACCTTCTGAGATGTACATATGCATAACCTTTGGAATGACTCCTGACTCATTTTGAAATCTCTTAGTCATAAAACTCATTTGTATTTAATATGTCCCCCCTTTGGTCAAGGTCTTTTTCCAAATACATCACTAGTTGGTGCTTAGTAATAATCCCTTGACACCAGGGAGGCTCCACCCCCAGAGTCATGTCCCATGATGTGGGGAATGTTTTAAGTTTATATGTTGAGTTTGGCTCAGTGAGAGGCCACTGTCACACAAAAAGGAGCCTTTCAGATGGTAATGTTTAGGCAACGTATATTATTAGGCTACATTTTTATTTCACAAGACAAGGCTCAAAAGTACAAGCATCAATATCGAAGGCCTTGTATATTGGTCTGTCCTTCTTTGCTAGGCTTGCCATTTACTTTAGAGATTCTTGCCACTCTATTAGAGAATGTAGCAGGACTTTTTATGATGGGAATTCAATATTGTCAGTTATTGTGTGGGTCTCAACACACTGAGAAAGCACCCCATGCCCACATGAACACATCATATTCCATAGAGGAATGCCCCAGATGCACCCTTCCCAGACATCTCCCCACCACCAAAAACACATTTTTAATAACATACAATTTAAAATTTATTATTAATATTTTAATTTTTCTTCTTTTCCTGAACCAACTGCAGTCCTGGCTGAAGGAATCGATTCCAGTGAGGGCTATTCAGCGCTGACCTGGTCACAAGAATCCAGTGAAATTCTTTTGATGGACTGGGAAGTGGGTTCTTAAAGAAAATTCAGTGTATGTCCATGGGGGGAAGTTTTCCACAAAGCAGCAGCAGAAGGAATTATGGGTTGGGCCATTGAGGCAGGAAAATAGCAGAGATGATGTGAATCCTCAGTCAATGTGGATCTGTTCTACTTTAAGAGTGACTTAGTTGTGTCATAAACATGGAAACATTCAGGAATTAAAAACAAAAGAGAAGTAAATTTATGCATTAATGCTTTCTTTAATGAAATATAAAGTATTTTGTAAATGTAAGATTACATTTCATAATGAATATTAACACTATTATACATGAATTTAAATTTAAAGATAATTTAAGATCTTTCAGGAGTTTGCTAAATCTTAATATGCAGTATCTATTTTCCACATCA